>WSFP011316991.1:0-41883 GCA_009831015.1 Picea engelmannii | reverse complement strand
ACTATGGTCTCCAACCCACTGACTCGACACTGGATATCTTCCACCAAGGTCTTCAGCTCCCGCTAGTCCTCCATACGACTTTCCTCATTGTCTTCCTTCATCTTTCCTATCAACATCTTTGTATGCCACACCATCTCGAGAGTTTTATGATAGAGAGTCTCTCGGGTGCGAGTTGTCCTCGTATCTATAATCTAGTCCACCTCCTAAGCAACTTTGTTTTTCTCTTTTCTCTCTCGTTCTAACTTAAGCTCCTCTTCCCATTTTTCCATTGCTTCCTTTCCTTTCTATGGTACTATGGATTGATACATCCTAGCAACATCCCTTGCCGCGTTCTCAATCCTTGTTTTTTTTTGAGAACTCTCTAGTTGGGAGTCCCCGAGCGGGCTTCCTTTCCTGGTGGTATATTTCATGCTTGCCATCTTGCTATCCTCTCCTCTCTCTGAACCTTTGGCACGCGCTTGGCTCAAAACACTAATCTGCCACCTGCTCCTATCCTCTGCTTTTCCTTTAAACTCATCAAAGGATCTATGTGAAGTGTGGATAACCAGAGTGGAAACATGTATATAACAACCTCTTGCATGATTGCCTATATCTCTTAATGATCCTCCCTTTATACGATCTATAAGAGTGAAATGAATACCAGGTGTGGCTCCTCGTGCTATTAACCTTCCTTTGGTACTTCGCCTATCGCTTCCCCTGTTGCAATCAAGGTGTCTAGTCCTTTTAGGTATGACCCGATCCTTTGAGGAAGTGCTCTTCTTAGAGTTGTCCCCTAAATTTGCTCGCCTCTTCTACTTATGATTGCCTTTGCACTGCCTGTGACTGCCTCCAAATCTACTTGCTTTAACATTCCTTCTATCTTGTACCTCTACTTGCCTTGCTATCCCCATCATGTCAAGTTGTTGCATGAGGTCTGAATTCCATGTGGGTTGTTTTCCCTATCCCATATGGGTCCCACTCTAGATTCGCGTGGAACTCATTTCCATTTATGTGGTTGTTTTCTGGGTTACTGCCACGATGGTCTTATGTTGTCAGGTGTTCACAATCTGTTATGAGTTGTCCAACTGGAATTTGTGTCCAAGCCTTGTCCAACATTTTCCCTTCTTGGTTCACTCCCTCGTTGGCTAACCTATATGCCAATGCATTTGCAGACCTTTCCACCCACTTGAATTCAATTGAGAACAAAGTTTGTAGGTGCTTCTGTATTCTTTGCAGGATTTGAGCTAGGCACCCATGCTTTATTAACTTACCAATTTTGGTTCCACACTGTGATATTCTTGTTGTTCCTATAACCAGAGACGAGTCTCCTTCTACTGTGACATTGACATGGCCTTCTCTTGTCATGATTTCCAGCCCATGTTCCAATGCAAAAAATTCCGCTGCATTATTTGTTGTGTTTCCAACGCTGGCGACGTAAATAAGAACTATTGTCCCTCCATTGTCTCGGATCGCTCCTCCCGCACCAACCTTTCTGGGATTTCCTTTTGACGCTCTGTCGAAATTCAATTTCAATAAACCTTCCGGTGGCAGAGTCCAAGCTTTGGCTCCACTGTGGACCTGTGGGTCGCGGTGAGAAGGTATGTTGAATCTCTTATCATTCAGGTGTAACATTTGCATAACTCAAAGATCTTGGGATGAAGGGTTGTTTGTTGAAGAAAGGACCTTCTTGCTCAGAACCATCTCCCTTAATTGAGTTTTGATAGAATCTACCACCTTGGTGAAAGGGAGGGATTCATTGTTGAAGATTCTTTTATTTATTTCCTTCCATATTGTCCAATTGACGAACCCCGAGGTTAATCCTCAACATAAGTTGACCATTTCATTTTCAGTGTAATGTACTCTCCAGATCCCCAAAGTTGCTCGGATGCCATCTTTCACTCTATCATTTTGTTGGTACAAAATAGTTACCCAATCCCAAATCTCTGTTGTATAGGTGCATCCATCCAATAGATGGTTTGTTGTCTCCTCCTCAACTTCGCAAAGGTGGCATCTTGAGGGCCATTCATGCCTCTTTTTACTACATTCTCCCATGTTAGAATTTTCTTACGTAGGACCATCCATTTAAATATTTTAATCTTCGGCCACTGTGGGAGATTCCATAGTTGTTCCCAATGGGGTTCTATGTTTCTCTGATCATGACCCACTATATAGTATCGGGCTTCATTCAGAGTGAATTATCCTCCATATTTTCTGCCCCATCAAAGTTGGTCCTCCTCATCACACAACATAATATTTCTTTTCCCAAGCTCCTCCTCTAAATCTTTAACCAACGAGGAATTCTGATTTATGTCTTGTGTGTGAATTGCGTCCCAAGTTCTCCATTTTGGGTTGTTGTCCCTTTGTTTCCAATACCGAAAAACTTTAAATTTTCCTTGTTCGAGTAACTCTTGTTTAATACCTTCTCTATCTCAGTTTTCCAGTTGGGGTTCCTGCTACCATGCGTCCTCCCATAATCGAGTTATTTGGCCATTTCTAATTTCCCAAAAACTATGATCCTGCACCCACTTTTTATTTCTCCAAGCCAAATTCTAGATGGCTGAACCCTCCCTTGCACCTATGAAATGTATAAGGTCCCGAGGGATACTTCCGGGGGCATTTTTTTCTTTCCACGGGATTTCCCACGGGACATATATGTCTTTGACCCATCTCCACGAATTTTTTTCTCCATAAGCGACGTTTTCTATTTGCGGGTCTTGCAAACCTAGACCACCTTTTCTTTTTGGCCAACATAGTTTTTCCCAGGCCACAAGCGCCCATTTCTTCTTGTCCTCTACACCTCTCCATAAGAAGTTCATCTGAATTGTTCTAATTCTTTGTAAAATCCCTACCGGAGTTGGAAAAACTGACAATAAATACGTTGGAATTGCTTGCAAAACTGCCTCAATAAGAACTAGTCAGCCTGCAAAGTTTAGGGCTCGGTAGGTCCATATTTTAACTCTGTCTTGGAGTTTGTTTATAATACTTTCCCAGGTTGATTTCTTACCTACCTGATCGGTTAGAGGCACTCCCAAATACTTGGTAGGAAGGGTCTTCCTCTCAAAACCCAAGATGTTGGAGAGGTTCCTTTGAACAACAATGTTCATGTTAAAAAAGAAAATCATGGACTTGGAGTGATTTCTTTTTGTTCCAAAAGCTTCTCCAAAGTAAACTAAGATTTTATTGTAAGTTGTTGCCTCTTTAACTGTCAGAATTCCATGTAGCATTGTGTCACCAACAAATTGTTGATGTGTCGTTGTGGGGTTGTCTTCATGCAGTTGAAGACCTTTTATAGTTCCATATGTGGTTGCAACTTTGATAGATCTACTCAAACCTTCCATCATGAGTATGAACAGGAAAGGGGATAAGAGATCCCCTTGTTGAAGACCCCTGGAAGGGTAGAAAGGGAGGGGCTCCATTAACCAATATTGAGAAGCTAGTCGTGGACACCAAAGTCATTACCCATTTTATCCAATGATTATCAAAGTCATAGGTTTCCATGGTTTTTTCCATATAATGCCAACTAAGTTTATCATATGCTTTGGCAATTTATAATTTAAAAAAAAATCAAGTGGTATATATTTTAAATTATTAAAACATAAATTTTTAAAGAAAAAGAATTTTCAAATTATCTTTTTATATAGTACAATTTCAGTAAGTCTAATGGTTAAAAAACACGTGTTTCCTCCTCAGAGGTCACAGTTTCAAATCCAAAGGGGTATAGGGTATGTGCATCTCCATAGACT
Organism: Picea engelmannii; assembly: GCA_009831015.1. Lineage (NCBI taxonomy): Eukaryota > Viridiplantae > Streptophyta > Pinopsida > Pinales > Pinaceae > Picea > Picea engelmannii. The sequence goes on along the minus strand of WSFP011316991.1, from coordinate 38,161 downwards.
TTAGAAGTCAAATCCTTTAGATATGAATTTCCTATTTGAATAGGAGAATGTCTTCTCAACTCAAAGCTCAATTAATCAAGAATGCATAATTAGAAGCAACCATGGCCATATAAGGCAAGCATATTGAGAAACTCACTACAAATCATAACACACAACTTCAACTAACTATGCATCTTGCAAGGAGCTTCCACTCATTGACTTCCGTTCCAAAAGTCTCTATTGGGTATATCAAAGTAGCTCTCAAAGAAAAAGATACAAGCCAACAAAATCAAAGGGAGATAGAATTTAAGATTGCAATTTTGGAATCCCATGCATATGTCAATAACAAATTCCACAGTGAACATGCTTTCCTTCAAAAGCTCAAGTTATATTTTGCAAAATAGAATTTTTACTAGGATAGTTTATTAAATTTTATAGCTATATGTTTTATGCGCGCGCGCGCGCGCACACACACACACACACACACACACATTTGTCGGTAAACATAACTAATTATCTTATATTACTGATATAGAGAATTTAAAGCAAAACTCCCTTGTTGCTAGCCTACCACTTGGGAAACTAGACCAACAACAATGAAGAAAACTATCAATCCAAACTATTTTCTTCAAGGTTTTTATCAAAAAGAAACTAGCATCTTGATAAACTGAGACCCAATGACTATATATCTTGGTATTTTCCTTTCTTGGACTAAAAACATAACTAGCAAAAAAAGGTTGAGAATAAGTCATTTAAGATAGATGAGAAAGAGGGGGCCCACGTGCCCCCTCCGGGCTGTCCAAAACTTGAAAGGCTGACACGTCGCTTTGCTGAATGTCCCCTTGGCATGCTTGCATGCGAGACCTCGTTGCTGCTTGGCTACCTTCTAGAGTGTCCTAGGTGTCAATGTGGTCTGGGAGACTCTGAATATGGCGCTGCATATCCTAGATTTGCTCCTTCATTATCTCTTTCTCATCATCATTGTTGAGAAGAATGCGACTCATGAAAGTTTTGATATGCCAATATAAATCAATTGTTTTATGATACTTGGTGTCTTGGGCTCGAGAAGCTCCCATGTCTGGAAACAAGTCTCCAATTTTGGCATCCACCTCCCTATCGTGGATGGTAAATCTCTCCTCTCTGGTCGTGGCTTCAACTTACTTCATGTTTTGCTAGATTCCTAGAGGAGTGATTCTTCTAAACTCTCTCTCTGCCTCCTACGCAAAGAGCATAATGCGAGGGTTTGGCGACTCCGAGCTTCTGGTAGTCGAGGAGGCCGAGTCAGGTGGGATATAAATTCCTTGCCTATTATTCCTAGCACAACCACAAGACAAAGGCATGGTGGATGAATATGCTTCGTAGACTGCCTCGCACACAAAACTGGTAAGGAGTATTGGCAGACCACCCCAGAGCGCGACTCAAATTCTCTTATCTCAATCCTCTTCTATGGAATAATCCGTTTCTTGAATTTTTCCATTGAAATAAACTAACTAGTGTCAGGACTCGACCATTGAAATACATGATGTCTTTCGCTCCCAAGTACCAAACCTCATCTTGATGCATAATGACGATAAACATTCACCACACTTTGACGTAATGTTTCCCTACAACTGTACCACCAATCATAACTATGGAATATGCTTGTACGGGGTGGAAAGATTAACCCAAATCCTTCCCCATCCTTCCCACAAACCAACTTTCTTGACGATATCAAAGATGGTACACACACATCGAGTGGGAGGGCGTGTTGACGACCATGCATTCATTGACAATATCAATTTGTAAGTAGATTTTAAGCATTTTTAAGAAATTTTGAATACTTGTAATCATATTTTATCTTTTTTATTTGTATTAATTAATTATACCATGCTTCCACAATTTTTTTTTAATACAATCGATATTCATGTCTATTTCAAAAAGAAAATTAATACAAATCACATAATAATATATCTCATATAAACAATTAGAATTAAACGAAACATTACACTTATTCCTTACAATAAATAATTATAATTAAACGAAACATTACACTTATTCCTTAAAATAGTATAATCTTGTATATATGTGATTTCCACGGTAAATCTAAACAAATAAATGCATGAGTTGCCAAGTTATATATATTATATATATAGATGGGATTTATACATTTTTTATTCAATGCGGGTATCTATGGCTTGGTTTAATAGGAACAAAATAATATTGTTAAATATCTATTTATCCAAGTATATTCCTATCAAATATTCCATGTCATATCTAAATAAATAAGTGCATGCTTTGCCATGTTATACGTGCGGGATACTATTTATTTTCTGCTCCATTGTTTATTACTTAATGGATTTAAAATACATAATTGATGTTAGGAGATTTGTTGTTTTTTAAATTGTTTTTTTATCATTAATGTTTTTAATTTTATGTGGAAAATGTTGGAAAATTAGTTGTTATTTATGGAAACCTTAGAAGAAGTCCTAAAGCAAAGCCAGAAAACCTCTAAAAGTGACGATGATGTGTCCACTTGAAGAACCTTGACATGAGTGTATATAACTCCAAAGTGGTCCTCTTATGGCGTAACTTTTAAGCATGGCCCTCATGTGATGAGATAACATGTGATTGTTTCTACATGCCCACTTTGAGTTGCACACAAATGGAGCCTTGAAGAATCCCTAAAACCAAGTGAAGAAGCCCCTAAAGTAAAGTAAAGAAGCCCCTAAGGTCGACCATCCTTAAGAAAGAGGTGCAACCCAAAAGTTGCAACCCTTGGTCACACCCCCTCACGTGGAGAAGACTCATATAAATAAGAGGAGCCTCGTTTGGAATTTGGAATACACCAATTCGACCTAGCCAATGAAGATGAATGAATTTCATCCTAGAGGAGAGAATTTCCAAGGGAAGATGAAGTGAAGAAGGGGGAAATTCCATTGGAAGATGAAGTCTTGTGATGATTTGTTCTAGGGCTTTCTTTGAAGGTCATATTGGCATTTTTGATATAACTTTTTTTCTAGAATGATTCAAATAGAAAAACTTGGAGGTTTTTCAGAAGAGATAGTGAAGAATAATGGATACAAATTCCAGGTCTTGACTCATTACACATTTGGAGTTATTCTCAGTGGAAGTTGAGGTTTTTAAAACTAGGGTTTTCTTTTTCAAAACGAGTCATCTTGACATTTTCACTATAAATGATTTTGGGGATGATTCAAAGAGAGAAACTTGGAGGAATTTCAAATAAGATATCAAAAAATATTAGGTATAAGTTTCAAATTCTGATTCATTATAAGTACAGATTTATACTTGTTGGAAGTTAGGGTTTGTGACTAATCCAGAAACTAGTCCCAAATAGTTGTTCGAGATAGAATGATTATATCTGAAGCTTGGTAGGTCCAAATTGAATTACATTTGTTTCATTAGAAGGAGAATAAAAACTAATATATGAGGTTCAATTTTCAGAACCAAAAACTAAAAATTGAGCTCGTGGAAAATCTTACAAGTTTGCAGATTTGAGGTACAGTTTTGCGCAATTTTGTATGCATATTTAAGAAGTGATTTTGAGATTGTATTTGAAGGTTGATTTGATCTTGTATCATCATTTAAAATATTCCAAGGGGATTAATGTCTCCTTCCACTAGGTGTTGGAAAACTCAGGGAGTGGGTGCTTCCTTCAAGTTGGTGGTTGTAAAAATCTTGAAACTACTTAATTTTTTTTTTCGTGGTTTTCTCTGAGTTGGATTTCCACATAAAAATCTGTGCACAATGTGTATGCATTTATGTGATGATGAATGACATGATTAATGTTTAATGTTTATGTAGTGCTTGAAGGTTAAAATTGTTGAAATAACTCTATACTGATTCATCCCCCCCTCTTAGTATTCTTGAATATTCTAACAATTGGTATCAAAGCGAGTTCCTTCAAGAATAGTCTAACTAATGGAATCCATATAATGGATAAGTAAGGATAGTTTACCAAAAATGGAACACCATTGTTTGATGGACAAAATTGTGGTTTTTGGAGCATAAGAATGAGAGCATTTTTGCAGGCACAAGGATTTGATGTTTAGCAAGCTGTAGTAAATGGATACACTACATCATCTTCTCCCCCGACATACAATGTTGGTGAAAAGATTAGTGAATACATTTCAAAGGCTATAAATTTCATTCTAAGTGGTCTAACAGGTTCAAAATTTGTTAAGGTTATGCATTGTGATTCTGTAAAGGAAATTTGGGACAAGCTCAAGAATGTTTATGAAGGAGATGCTAAAGTCAAAGGGGCCAAAATTCATACTTATAGAAGACAATTTGAACATATGAGAATGAAGGAAGATGAAGATATCATAGCTTATTTTCTTCAAGTTTATGAAATTGTGAATACTATAAGAGGATTGGGAGAAAAGATTGAAAATTAAGTTATTGTGCAAAAGACACTGAGATCTCTCCCAGTGAGATTTGACCCTGAAATCTCAGCTCTAGAATAAATACAAGATCTGGATATGTTGAACATGGATGAATTACATGGAATGCGTACAATATATGAAATGAGAACAGAACATGAAAATCCATCCAGAAGGGAAGCAACTTTTAGAGCCTCCAAGAAGACAAGAAAGAATAAGCCAAGGTCAAAACCTTGCTCTAGAAATAGTGAAAATTCAAACAATGAAGAAGAAGTCAGCTTTGTGAGAAAATTGAAAAGAGGAACCGATAAGTACAAAGGTAAGCTTCCTTTCAAATTATTTAATTGTGATAAAGATGACCATTTTTCTTCCAAATGTCCTTATGCAAGGGGTTTAGATAGTGATGAAGAATAAATTCCTAAGAAAGAAAAGAAATATCAGAAATGAGACAGGGAAATAAATGAAGGAAGATTTTTGAAAAAGAAAAACCTCTATTTGAAAGACAATAGTTCCTCATCCGATGAAGAGGATGACAAAAACAATGACTCAAGAAGAGCACTCTTCATGGTGCTAGAGACTCAGGAGGAAACTATTGAAAAATAATGAAGGATACTATGAAGAAGAAGGAGAAATGAATCTTGAGGCAAAATTGATTAGTGCCTTAAGTGATCTAAGAATAGCGAAGAAGAAAAAACAAGTCTCTCAAAGAAGAGTTAAGTAAATTGAAGGGAGGCTTTCAAAACCCTAGAAAAAATTCTGAAGAAGCCAAGCATATTATCATAGATCTAAGGATTCAGTTGGAAGAAGCCAAAGTGATTGAAGAAACACTCAAGAGACAACTGGAATAAAATAAGAAAATAACATAGAATCTGGAAGTTGGAATAGTCTCACTAAGAAAGGAACTATAGAAGAAGGACATCCAACTAAATTTTGGAAATAACACCAAAATACTGGATGAAATCATTTGCAATAAAAAACTATTCTATTAAAAATCTCGACTTGGATACAAACAAAATAAAATTGATGAGGGTTCAATCTCTATTATGATAGGAAATGAAGCAGAACAAAGAAGTTATGCAAATACTATCAAGGGTTCCATCAAGAGAGAAAAATGCAAGCCTCTAAAGGAGGACATATAGAAATAAGAAATAAAGAAGAATCAAGAAAAAAATCATGCATTCAGAGGAACATGGAATCAACAACCAACAATGAAGAAGACCCAAGAAGAAGATAATGATTTCAGAAGAACAACACCAACTAGAATACCACCCACACCTAGGTACACAAATATTTTTCTTGGCATGTGTTATTATTACAATAATTTTGGGCATAAAGCCATAAATTGTAGACCCTATGCAAAGGGTAGAAACACCTAGAACATAAGTAGCTACGAAAATCCCAAGAATCATTATGAATAAAATTATCCCAGAAAGCCTCGTGAGGCATTTGAAATAAATTATAACAGTTTTGGTGTTTTGGGTTATGAAATTTAATGCTAAAAATGTAAAAATTTTGGACACAACCAAAAAATGTAGAAGTGATTTTATAGTTTCTTCAAGGGAAACTAGGCATGTTCCTTTCAATCATACAAGTGAACAACATAGAACTTGGAAAAGGAAGCAAGAAGATTTGAAGGTTGAGGAATGTGGGTTTTCCTTACAAGACCAAAATAGAAGAATACATTGGTGTATTGACAGTGGATGCTCAAAGAATATGACTGGAGAAAAAAAAATTGTAACTTGAAAGAAAAAAAAAAGACGGGTTTGTCACGTTTGACAATGATAACTCAACCAAAATTGTAGGAAAATGCATAGTCAGTCTTGGAAACAAAGATGTTGTGGCAGAAAATGTCCTACTTGTTGAAAATATGATGCATAATTTTCTAAGTGTGAACCAAATGTGTGATCAGGGACACACACTTATTTTCTATTCAAAAGAATGTGAAATGAGGAAAGAAGGATTAGAAAGACTAGTGGAAACAATGACAATGACTCCAAACAAGATATAAATATTGAATGAGATCGAAGAAGAAAGATGTTGTTTGGGAAAAGAAGATGAAAGTTGGATTTGGCATAGGAGAATGAGCCATATACACTTTGATAATCTTGTCAAGATCAACAAGAAGCAAGCTATAAGAGAAATGCCAAAAATTGCAAAGCAACGAATACTATGTGCAAGCATTATCAACATGGAAAACAAACAAAAGTTGAACTCAAGAAAAATGAATACTCTACGAAAAAACCATTGGAGATTGTACAAAATTATTTATGTGGGCCCATGAAAACAAAAGGACTAGATGGTGAACAATACTTCATGCTACTCTTTGATGACTACACCAGAATGACCTGGGTTTGCTTCCTCAAGAAAAATTCAAAATATTTTGAACGTTTCAAGGTATTCAAGGAACTGGTTGAAAATGAAAATGATTTGAAAATCAAATGCTTAAGATACGATAATGGAGGTGAGTTTACTTCAAACGAATTTAGGTATTTCTGTGAAGAACATGGAACAAAAAGAAAATTCTCAATAGCTAGAACACCTCTGCAAAATGGAGTTGTTGAAAGGAAAAACAAAATGGTACAAGAAATGGCCAGAACCATGTTGAATGACTCCAAGCTAAGTGATATCTTTTGGGGACAAGAATTGCATACAACCGTTCATATATTGAACAAAGGATTGATCAGAAGTAATAGTGATAAGACTCCATATGATTTATGGAAAGGAAGACCGACCAATGTCAATCACTTTAGAATGTTTGGAAACAAGTGTTGCATAAAAATGGAAGACAATAAGATTGGAAAATTTGATTCCCAAGTGGACGAAGGAATATTTGTTGGGTACTCATGCAAAAGAAAAGCATATAAGTGCTAGAATCCAAGACTCAACAAGATAGTGGAAAGCATCAATGTAAAAGTTGATGAAAAAAACTTGCTGAAGAACCAGAAGAAAAGCATAAATTCAAACATATTTGAAGAATAGGAAAATGAATAACTAAAGCAAGAAGAAGAGGAAGAAGAAGAAGAAGAACAACAAGACAAGAAACTAGAAGTAGAACAAGAAGAAAACAAATAGTAATATTTTAAAACACCTTCTATAACACCTAACCATCAGGTTTAGAATAATCATCCACCAAAACAAATCATTGGAGATAGAAGTGTCGAAGTAGAAACCCGAAGAAGAAGGAAAGAAAAAACATATGAACAAGGACATTTTTCATTATTGTCCACAGTTGAACCAAGTAACTTTGAGGAAACCATAAAGGATGAACATTGGATCAATGCTATGGACGAAGAACTAAATCAACTAGAGAAGAATGAGACATGGGAACTAGTTCCAAGAACAAAGGAAAAAAATGTAATTGGGACAAAATGGGTCTTTAGAAACAAGTTAAACGAAGATGGAGAGGTAACTAGAGACAAAGCAAGACTAGTGTGCAAAGAATATTCTCAAGTTGAAGGAATAGATTTTAAAGAAACCTTTGATCCTGTGGCCATAATGGAAGCAATCAAAATGTTCTTGGCTTATGCATTCTCCAAAAGGATAAAAGTGTACCAAATAGACATAAGATCAGTTTTTCTAAATGGATAATTAGAAGAAAAATTCTACATAGAACAACCATAAGGGTTTCTAATATAAGAAAATGAAGACTATGTTTGCAGATTGAAGAAAGCTCTTTATGGGCTTAAGCAAGCTCTGAGAGATTGGTACTTAAGATTGGAAAGATACTTACAAGAACAAGGATTCAAAAGGGGAAATGCAGATAGTAACCTCTACATAAAAGTGGATCAAGAAAATGTGATTATTATTGAAGTGTATGTTGATGACATCATCTTTGGAAATGATGATGATACACTGAGTCAAAAGTTTTATAAGGATATGCATAATGAATTTTAAATGTCCCTACTTGGAAAGTTGAATTTGTTCTTAGGACTCTAGATATCTCAGTTAGATGAAGGAATTTCCATTTCCCAAACCAACTACATCAAGGAAATGTTAAAGAAGTTCAAAAGGGAAGATTATAAACCTGTGAGTACTCCTATGGTTATCGGTTTCAAGTTGAGAAAATATGATGACTCTAAAGAAGCGGATCAAGGAATCTATGGAACAATGATTGGTATTCTACTCTATGTAACAACTTCAAGACTATATGTAATGCAAGCAATTGGACATGTCACAATATTTCAAGTGACACCAAAGCAAACCCATGTTCTAGTAGTGAAAATGATCTTCATATATCTTAAAGGAAAAATATATTTTGGGCCATGGTATTTGAAAGGAAATGAGTTAACTATGGTCACCTACACGGATGCAGATTGGGAAGGAAGTATTGATGACGGAAGAAGCACAAGTGGAGCATATTTCTACTTAGGTGACTGCTTAATGTTTTGGTTGAGTAAGAAGCAATCTTCAATATCCTTATCCACAATAGAAGCATAATATATCACATAGGAAACATATTATACTCAGATTCTATGGATGAAGCAAACCATGCAATAGATACAAGTGAGATATGATGAACCTATTAGGATAATCTATGACAACACCAGTGTTATAAGCATATCCAAGAACACAATGATGTATTCCAATACCAAACATATTCCTATTAAGTTCCGCTTTCTGCGGGAACAAGTCATAGAAAATAATATCAAGTTGGAGTACATTGGGAGAAAAGAACAGATTGAAGACATCTTCAAAAAACCTTTCCCTAGGGAGACCTTTGAGTATTTTCGACAAAAAATAGGAGTAATTTCTGCTCCAAATTGATTTCCATAATCTTCTGCAAGAGAAAAAGGGGGAATATTGTCAGGGGGATCTACCCTTTTTCATTGATGTCAAAGGGGGGAGAGAAAAATAGTAAAACTAGAAGCATGAAGACATGGGGAGTCAACATGAAGACAAGAGGAAAGTACAATCATTGGGATCAAATCACAAAAACAGGGGAGCACAATTGTTTTACTAAGTTACCATCAATGCCAAAGGGGGAGATTGTTGGAAAATTGGTTGTCATTGATGTCAACCTTAGAAGAATCCCTAAAGAAAATCCCAGAAGCCCCTAAAAGTGTTGATGATGTATCTAGTTGAAGAAGTCCCGAAGATCCTTGAAGGAGCCTTGACATAAGTGTATATAACTCCAAATTCATCCCCTTATGGAATATCTTTTAAGCATGGTCCTCATGGGATGAGATAACATGTGGTTGTTTACACATGCCCACTTTGAGTTGTACATGTTAGCACCATGATTTTCATAGCTAAGGTTAGAGGTTTGTCAACAATTCGCAAATTCATGCCTGTTAGCACCCATATTGTTTTTATGCCTGGCATCATATAACATCTCCAAGGTTCAGTTTCAAAAGGAAGCTTATCATTTATTATTTCCATTTCCATTTGAAACTGCGTGCTGCAAAATTTTCTATGCCTTGCGCATAACACTTCCATGCAAAGGATTTTGTAGCGCAGTGGATTTTGTTGCACAGTGGATTGTCGCGCATGGGATGTTGTCATGCATAGGATTTTGTCGCGTAGAGGATGTCATCACGCAATGGATTTCATCATGCAGTGGGCTGTCACGTATAGGATGTTGTCGTGTAGAGGATGTCATCGCACAGTGGATTTCCTCGCACAGTGGATTTCCTCACACAGTGGATGTTGTCGCGCATAGGATGTTGTCGTGCAGAGGATGTCATCGCGTAGTGTATTTTGTCGTGCAAAGGATTCTGTCACGTAGAGGATGCTTTCGCACAGAGGATTCTTTCGTGCAGAGGATTTTCCTGCGCACATGCTACAGGTCGCGCTGCACAAATGACTGGTTTAGTGGTCAAGTTAAAGATCACTTTTTGACCAACTAGAGAGGAATTATGAAAATCCCTGAGAGGTTTTTGTTGCGGACAAACCAAATAATAAAAACCTCTCTCAGATTTGAATTGTTTTTCATATTTTGGGATATTCAAAGTAATCTTGGAGCCCTATGTTTTAGTTTTCATGATTTCCTGTTTGAGACATGTTTTTGCGACACATATTCCGACCAACTAGAGATGAATTTTAAGAAACTAAGAGAGGTTTTTATTTATAACAAGCTTAAATACAAAAACCTCTCGCAGTTTAGAAAAATAGTTTTCATTAGTGAGATATGATGTAATATTTAACGCCTATTTTCTTAGTTTGCTGCGCAATCTGTTGCGTTTTTATTGTAGGTTACTGTTGCGTAGAAGACTTGTTGTGCAGGGGTGAAAGAGTTTCCAACAATTAACATGATGACTTATCACAACCATATGGTCGAATTTTGATCATGATCAATGATTTTAAAGAATATTTCGGTTATGATTATGATTTGGCAAAGTTGGGTTTTCTATTTTTAGTAAATCCGTTGAAGTTATTGTTCTCTTTCAAAGAAATCGGATCCATGATTCTAGGAGAGAGTAGTTCGACCCTAGAAGCCAAGGGTGACATTAGTTTTCTATATATGGGGATCATTTTCATGTAAAAGGGGTTGGTTGGTAAAACAATGTAGACAATGACTATTGATTGTATCTTTTTGTTCCGATTGAAACTTAATGCAAAAGTCTTGAAGCTTTGATGAAAAGATTCTAACAGTGGCATTTTGATGTATTGTATTCTTTCTTTGCGTATGTGCTTTCATGTGCTCTTTATATTCACATATGTAATTTTTGTCTAAATCAGAACATGATTTCGAATCTAGAATTCATCGCGCAGTGCTATAGATTTGTGCCATTTAGACAAACTGTGTTTCTTCTAAGTTAACTTTGAATTCATCCCCACCGGTTCTCCAAGTTGCTTCATGTATTTTTCTCTCGCCACACACAACGATTTTTAATTGAAGATTGCTTCTCATTTATCCTTTATCCTCTCGAGTTCAGTCACTGAGTCATTTGTTTCTATTGTTTTCTTAAATCGACTCCATTTCCCAATGGTACTTTCTCTCTTTCTTGTCCTACCATCCATTTTAAAACAAAAATAAAATTGTCCTATTGAAGAATCTGACCTCTGTGCATTTATTGATGAAATATTTGAGTTATTACTAGTCATTAGACATATGAGAGAGCCCTCTCTGGTTGTATAAGTCAGAATACAATCTAAAGTTGGTTGAAACAATTACCTCAGGGATTTCTTTGATACAACCCAAAGAAATTACCGAGTGCTAACATTTTGGTGTCGTTTCCAGGGATGCAATTGAAAATTTTTCCTGGGAAAGAACGACATGGTTGAGTTTTGAGGTCTGAGAGCATCAAACACTTAGTCACATATTGGATATATTTATGCTCTGGATACTCCACACATTAGAAAATTAGTTGAAGGTGATTCCACTGACAGAAGAATCCAGAGCTAAAGTTTTCATTGCGACTCCAATCAGGATTCAAATGCGATTCAAAGACTCCACTAGAGAATGAGACCTGTTGATAGAGATATGGAAGGGAAGTATGGAAAAATCAGGTACTCGAGCTTAAGTTTTGTTTTATCAATATCTTCTTGTGCTTTCCTGAGTTTTTCAAAAGAATATTTCTTCACTTACTGCATTCAAATGAAGCCCAAAGATCTACCCTTGTATATCCTCCATTGAAAACTGTAGGTATACTTCCTTCTTGTATAACCGATATTCACCAAGCTCCTTCCTCTGAGCCATATGATGTTCATGATCATTCTTGTGAGCTTAATAAAACCAAAGCTGAGATTGTACCTTCTTTTCTTAATCCCACACCCTCCAAGATTCAAGAAAGATATAGTCCTCTTAAATTTCCTTCCATCCTTCATGACTTTCCTCTGAAACATTATAAGTACCTTCCTCGGTTCGATGGAGATCTTGATGGAAAGTCAGCTGAAAAACATATTCAGGTCTTTGAGCATTTGATAAAACTTTTTGAGATCGAACACGATGATGTGTCTATGAGGGCCTTTTCTCAGTCCTTACAAGGAGATGCCAAAGCATGGTTCAAACATTTGCAGCCTCAATTGATTAGCTCATGGGATGAATTGAGGGAAGCTTTCTGTAGATTTTGGGGTGAGAGAAAGTCATGGGATCTACTCCTTTCAAAGTTTTATGCCATGATAAGAATGAAATATGAAACCATCTTGAATATTCAACACAATATTCAAGCATGTAAACAGATTCGAAATGAGGAGTTGGATGCTAAAGAACATGACAGTGAATATGAACAAAAAATAGTTGATTTGAATCTTGAGAAGAGGGTTAATAATATCATATGTCCTCTTGAAGCTTTAAATGTTGATGATTTTGCAAAGGTTTTTATTCCACTTATTGAAAAAGAAGGTGCTAATTTAGCTTCTGATCCATCTGATCATAAGCACGGGGTTGATTGTTTTATGTATTCATTTGTAGACAGTCAAGAAAATGAATTTGCGAATCAGCTTGTTGAAGAGAAGGTTGATGTACCAAGATTTTTCTTGTTATATGACATTGCAGATGTTGTTGATTTGCCTATATATGATGAATATGATGATGATTATGGTGTTGAATTCCTAGAACAACCAACTGCATGTTCTCTATCAGAAAATGTTCCTTTTCAGCAGTGTAATGAGAGCAATAAGCCTACATATCACATTTACAAAGAAGAAAGTATTGAATCAGCTGAAGGAAATTCTTTACCTTTATGTTTTTCTTCATTTAAATTGTTGAAAGAAAATTCTAAGATCATCACTGAAGGAAATGAATGTGTGTTGATGACAAATCACACTGATTCAGTGGAAAAAATTGACAAGAAATTGCAGCAATATTCTCATGTGTTTGATGACCGTGTTACTTGTTATGTAGAAGGTCTTGTCAATTCAAAATTGCAGCCATTGGTCGAAGATGAATTTGAAAATGAGTATGTTCAACAATCCAAAGAAATTGAAAAATGTGCATATGACAGTAGTGAAGAAAATGAAGAAAGTTTTGAATTAGGTGAAAGAACTTTGCCATTGTGTTTTGCGTCTTTCAAATTGTTGAAGAAAAATGTTTATAATGTTTCAAATCAGAAATCCTCCAGACATGATGTTGAATATGAAGAAAGAAGTGGACTTGCAAATGAAAATTGTCTTCCATTATGGTTTTCTTCCTTTGAATTGTTGAAAGTAAATCATGAGATACCAGAGGAAGCAGTGAAGTTTGACTACATTCACAGTGACATTGTTTTACATGAGAAAATTGTTATCAGTGAAGAGGACCAACAACCTTCTCATACTTTTAATGACCCTGTTGTTGATTACATGGAAGGTTATTTCAATTCAGATTTGCAGCCTATGATCAACTACCAGCTTGGAAATAAATATGATGGTCAATCAACATCAGTGTTAGATATGAAATGCTTGCCACTAGGGGTTTCATTTCAGCCAACATTGTCTTCTTATTCAGAAGATTGTTATTTCCAACAGTCAACATATTTTCGAGCCTTTTTGGGGTAATCAACATGTTGAATTACATGAAAACAAGGATGCAGTGGAAGGGGTGAAACATGTTTTTTTTTTATGTATGTTCTGGAGGATCCATTTGTAGTTTTTTTGGAGGCGGCAAACAATCCCAATGTTTTTAATTTTTTGAGATTTGAATTTATCGATAAATTTTTGAATGACTTATCAGTAAACAGGGTTTGGAGCAAGCATGTGCAAAGAAAGAAAAAAGTGGATAAAGTTCTTGCATGGTTGCATTGGAATTTTTATTTCACTTGATTGGCATATTTTACAACAATTAGGGTAGGTAGGAGTGCGAATAAGCTCGGTACTATGAGCATTTATTTTAGCAATCTGCAGTTTTCATTTTCATCTTAGTTTCAGATTTCAGTTTGGAGCATATATAGCTTTGGGTTTTCAGGGGATGTAGGTTACAAGTTACCGTTGGAAAGTTGAGTTTGGGAGTAGCCCAATGGATAGGCTCCTGGTCTACTGTTCTTTGCTACCTCACAGGGAGGATAATATCCCCGTCGAAGCCAGTTGTTAGCACCATGATTTTCATAGCTAAGGTTAGAGGTTTGTCAACAATTTACAAAGGCATGCCTGCTAGCACCCATATTGTTTTTATGCCTGACATCATCTAACATCTCCAAGGGTCAGTTTCAAAAGGAAGCTTATCATTTATTATTTCCATTTCCATTTGAAACTGCACGCTGCAAAATTTGCTACGCGTTGCGCAGAGCACTTCACCGCACAAAGGATTCAGTCGTGCAGTGGATTTCGTCATGCAATGGATTTCATTGCACAGTGGGATGTCACGTATGGGATGTTGTGCATAGGATGTTGTCGCTCAAAGGATGTCATCGCACAGTGGATTTCGTCGCGCATAGGATGTTGTCGCGCAGAGGATGTCATTGCATAGTGGATTTCATCACGCAGTGGATGCTGTCGCACATAGGATGCTGTCACGTAGAGGATGTCATCGTGCAGTGGATTTTTTCGCGCAAAGGATTTTGTCGTGCAGAGGATGCTTTCACGTAGAGGATTTTCTTGCGCACAGGCTATAGGTCGTGTTGCACAAATGAATGATTTAGTGGTCAACTTCAAGATCACTTTCTGACCAATTGGAGAGAAAATTTTAAAATCCCCGAGAGGTTTTTGTTGAGGACAACCAAATAATAAAAACCTCTCTCATATTTGAAAAATGTTTCATATTTTGGGAGATTCGAAGGAATATTTTAGCCCTATATTTCAGTTTTCGTGATTTCCTGTTCGAGACATGTTTTTGTGACACGTATTCCGGCCAACTAGAGATGAATTTCAAGAAACCGAGAGACATTTTTCTTTATAACGAGATTAAATACAAAAAACTCACAGTTTCGAAAAGTAGTTTTTTATTAGTGAGATATGATGTCATATTTAACACCTATTTTCTCAGTTTGCTGTGAAATCCGCCGTGTTTTTGCTGTAGGTTACTGTTGCGTAGCAGAATTGTTGTGCAGGGGTGATAGAGTGCCCAACAATGCACATGATGACTTATCACAACCATATGGTCTAATTTTGATCATGATCAATGATTTTAAAGAATATTTTGGTTACGATTATGATTTGGCAAAGTCGAGTTTTCTATTTTTAGTAAATCTGTTGAAGTTATTCTTCTCTTTCAAAGAAATCAGATCCATGATTCGAGGAGAGAGTAGTTCTACCCTAGCAACCATGAGTGACATTATTTTTATATATATGGGGATCATTTTCATGTAAAAGGGGTTGGTTGGAAAAACAATGTAGATAGTGACTATTGATTGTAGCTTTTTGATCTGATTGAAACTTAATGCAAAGTCCTGAAGCTTTGATGAAAAGTTTCTAATGGTGACAATATGATGTATTGTATTATTTCTTTGCGTATGTGATTTCCTATGCTCTTTATATTCACATCTTTAATTTCTGTCTAAATCACAACGTGATTTCGAATCTAGAATTCACCGTGCAGTACTCTAGATTTGCGCCATTTAGACAAACTTTGTTTCTTCTAAGTTAACTCCGAATTCATCCCCAACAGTGCTCCAAGTTTATTCATGTATTTTTCTCTCACCACACACAACGATTTTTAACTGAAGAATTCTTCTCATTTAGCCTTTATCCTCTCGAGTTCAGTCACTGAGTCATTTGTTTCTATCGTTTTCTTAAATTGACTCCATTTCCCAATGGTACTTTCTCTCTTGCTTGTCCTACCATCCTTTTTAAAACAAAAATAAACTTTTCCTATTGCAGAATCTGACCTCTGTGCATTTATTGATGAAATATTTGAGCTATTACTAGTCATTAGACATATGATAGAGCCCTCTCTGGTTGTATAGGTCAGAATACAATCTAAATTTGGTTGAAACAGTTACCTTGGGGCTTTCTTTGATACACCCCAAAGAAATTACCGAGTTTTGACAGTACACAAATGGAGCCTTGAAGGATCCTTAAATAATCCCTAAAACCAAGTGAATAAGCCCCTAAATTCAAGTGAATAAGCCCCTAAAACCAAGAGAAGAAGCCCCTAAATCCAAGAGAAGAAGCCCCTAAAGTAAAGTGAATAATCGCCTAAGGTCGATCATCCTAAAGGAAGAGGTACAACCCAAAATTTTCAAAACATGGTTGGAATCCCTCATGTGGAGAAGACTCATATAAATAATAGGAGCCTCATTTGGCATTTGGAATACACCAATTCGACCTAGCCAAAGAAGAGGAGCAAATTTCATCCTGGTGGAGAGAATTTCCAAGGGAAGATGTGTTGGAATACTGAGAGGGGGGGTGAATCAATATTGAGAAATTTTTACCACTTTCAATTAGAGCATGCGAACATTAAATTTCTCAACAATATATCATAATCAATATCGATCAACAATGCATAACAAATAACCACATATACATAGTACACTAGAATTTACATGGAAACCCAAATGGGAGAAAACTAGGGAATGCTTTTTTTATATATATATCAAAGATTACATTCATAGAAAGCACCAACTTCCAAATACTCCAACACCAACTAAAAGGAGGCTCCAACCCCCTATTTACAGGCTTCAACCTGACGGAAGATACAACTCCTTGAATTCTCCAAGTACAACTGGAAGGAGGCTCCAACACCCTCATTTACAGGCTCCAACCTGAAGGAAGCTCCAAGTCCATGTGTTCTTTGGCTCCAACCAGAAGGAGGATATGATCCCATGATTTACAAACTCCAACCTAAAGGAAGATCCAACTCCTTGTGTTCTCTGTAACCAACCAGAAGGAGGATAAAACCCCCTTTCCTTGCCCCGTCCTGCTGCCATGAAATATAAGTGTAGACTCAACTTGTCACTACCATTGATATTGTTACTTCCACTGTCACTGATACATCAACTTGTCACTGTCACTGCTACTTCCACTATCACTCCCACTGTCACTATCACTCCCACTATCATTGATACATCAACCTATCGTTGTCACTCCCATTGTCACTGTCATTGTCACTATCACTGTCGTTGTCACTGATATACCATCATCAACCAACTATAACCAGATCTACTCACATGGATAAAAAAACCATCACCATGATCCACATCAATCCATATGCCATAAAAATCATGTGCTATATCCATATACCATGTATCATATCCATCAACCATGCACCAAAACCTGTACCATATCATGCATCAACCATTTAACAAAACTTGTACCATATCTATGCATCAACCATGTACCAAAACCTATACCATATAAACCATGTACCAAAATATGCCATAAACCATGTACCATGATTTGTGCCTCATCCATATACCATGTCACTCATGATATGTCTCAATAATGCCATACACCATGTACCATAATATATGCCAAGAGTAAGTACCATAACATCAATGATGTGCCTCAACCAAGTACCAAAACATAAATGATATGAAACCAACCATATACCTCAATCATGTGCCTCAACCATGCACTAGTATGTGTTCCTCAACCATGCACCATGCCTCAACCAAATACCAAAATATATGCTATAAAAAATGTACTATAACATCACCAAGATGCATCAACATCACCAAGAAGTGTACCTCATACATGTGCCAAATATGTGCCTCAAACCATGCACCAAAAATGTGCCTCAAGCATGTGCCAATGGCTCAACAATATACCAAAGACATGCCTCAAGCATGAATCATAACATCACCAATGTATAACCCTAAAAAACATACCTGAAACTCTTTATTAGACCCAGTGCATCATCATACCTTGCTCACACTTTCAACAACCTAGAACAAGCATCCTTCTTCAAATCTGGCTCAGCCTCACGCGACTAACCCATGCATCACATAGGGCCTTGCGTGAAAAGCATCATACAACCTGCGGGGGTACCTCATGGGACACTTGTAGTCTGACCCATAAGGGTCATCTAAATTAGGGTTTTCTCAAAAAAACCCTCACACACCTGCAATCCTGAAACTTTCTGCTCCACACTCCTTTGCTGCCTTATATTCGCCATCTTATATTCACCAATAAGTCACTTTCTCAGTTAGAATATATTCAATAAACTTGTGTACATGAATGTACTAATGAGATAATTCTTGAGGTGTATTTAAAACTTTTCAAGGTGACTTCTTTCCTTAACTTAAGGGCCTACCTGTACTTTCTTGTTATAACCAATTTACCCTTTAATTAATGGCTTGTAACTTCTTGTTGCAACTATTTAGAGGCTTCTTAACCATTCTTCAAGGCTTTCAACTTCTTGAGGGAATAACTCCTCAATCGTTAGGAACTACCTGAAATACCACCTACCGACACGATGATGACTATCCATATATGATTGTGTTACATGCATTTTCATTGTCCTTGATTCTATTTTTCCTAAAACAACTTCGGGCTTCAACGAAACACCTCTGGGGATTCTAGACTTCTCCAAAGGTTAACATCAATGACAACCAACTATCCAACAATATCCCCCTTTTTCATTGATGGAAACACTCATACTCCCTCAGTGAGAATATCTCCTCATCTTTCTCTCTCGATGTTTCTCCCCCCCTTTGACATCAATGGAAAAGGGTATCTCCCCTTAGGGCTTCTCACCCTGTCTTCATGCTCCCAATCTTTCTCTTTCTCCCCTTTTGACATCATGGAAAAAATGGTAACTCCCTCTGCCAGTATGCCTCCCCTTGTCTTCATGCTTCTTATCTTTCTCTTACAATCTTTATCTTTGTGTAGATCAATGTGGGGCTTCTTGTACTTGCTTCCTTTCCTCTCTTTTGGTGATTCTTGTCCATTGGTGATTCCTATTGTAATTCGATGACATATATAAAAACAATTCAAAGTTACTTGACTTCAAATCTTCAAGTATTTTCATCTAAACTGACATCAATGACCACATCATTAAAAAATTTCCATATAACGATATAACTTTTGCTGACGGTTTCTCTTCCCCTGTCTTGCTATGCCTTTCACTGCTTTCCTTCCTGTGACTAGATGGTTTAACCTGGCAATATGATTTCATGCACTATTATGCATCTTCTCTCACTCATGTCTTATGTACATTCCATGTATATCATATAACCATTGTCCATGACTCTTCTACTCAACGACACACCATGTTGACCCATCTGCTGTAACTAATTACAATATATTCCTTCTCTCCAAACTTAATCAAATATGTCCACTGGTCTGATCTATGTTTAACACATCCTTGAGTTTATATGTCACTACCTAGAATCTTCTATACAATCACAAACTTCTAAATGAAATGTGTGCTAATGATTTTCTTCGTAACTATCAGTTGATACCCGAAAGCTGCTCCTCAAACAATCAAACTATCAAAAGACATTCTGCACTTCTGTCAACAAACCACTTTGAAACTTCCTTCTCAAAATCACTTTATACTACTCAAAAAATATTTCTCTGATATATAGAGATACTGATTAGACTCCCCCTCTTCAACATTCATATTTACTGGGAGTCTCCAAGTCAGATGGCTTAGAAGAATACTTCAAACTGCTTTGATGTTGAATCATCTTTCTCTTTTCTTATATATTCATCATCTTCCTGAATTCCGACGTCTTCCTCTTCATCAATATTCAGAATTCTGACATATTACTCTTCATCCTGTTCTTGAATTATGAAATCGTCCTCTTGGCCTATATATTCATCATAATATTGTGTTGCTGCAAATCTCGTGAGTATGATCTCTGGGACTTGTTCTTCATTTACCTACTATTCTTGTTTTTCTTTTCATCTCCAAACCTTCTTGTATCTAACATCAGTGTTTTCCTTCATGAAACGCTCCATCACACTTCTAAAATTTTGAGCTATGTGTCCATGGTTGTGGCATTTGTAACATTCAATACCGTGGGGGTCCACATAAGCATCTCTTGCTTGAAAATTTATTCCATACGCTCTGCAATTCACAACTTTATGTCCAAAGTTATTACATGTAAAACAATGACCCAAAAATAAACTTTGATACTTGGAAACAAATGATCCTCTTTGTAATGTAGTCCTCTTGAGTTCATGTCTTAGCTGATCACGATCTTCTCTTCTGTTGTTTCCTTCTTGTTGATTAAAGATTCTGAAGGTATGCGACCTTCTTGGAAATACACTTCTTATTTATTCATTCCTTTGATGATATTGTGTTCCTTTGATTGGCTGATTTTCTTCCATTACCTGAATATTCTTCTTTGAAGGCTTGGGATTTCTGATGACTTCTGCATAACTCTTTTTTTTTTCTTTCGTCATGGAGCTTGAACCTTTCTCGAAATGAATTTGATTGTATCCTAGTCTAGACTTGTCACTGCATGGCCTTTGACTATTGAGAATGTTTTCTAACACTTGAGAACTTTTCAAGTTCTTGCTGATCTTTTTGACTTCAACTCTTAATGACATGACTTTTTCTTCAATATTCTCACACTCCTTTTCTTTCTTTATCATCTGGATCTACATTACCTCTTCCATTATTTTTCCTTCTTAAAGTTGAGTTTTCAAGGAGATGATTTCTTCTTTAAGTCTTATTTCTTGTTGACTGAATTATGCTTCAAACATGTTTAAATATTTAGATCTTTCCTTAAGATGGCTTTTCTGAATATTTTCTCTCCTTTATGCTTCTTTTAACTTGATTTTAAAGTGAGCAACTTCTTTAGAATTTTTGTTTTATTTTTGAGAACCTTCCTTTAGCTTCATCATTTCTTCTTTAAGTGACTTGTTTTTCTTCCTTTCTTTATTTAGTTTGGTTAAAGCACAAATTAGTTCTACCTCAAGATCCACTTCACCTTCTTCTTCGTCACTTTCAGGAGATGTTTTCTGAGTGTCCACAACCACAAAGAGTCCCCTTTCTGAGTCACTATCACTATAATCGTCTTCATCATATGAGGAACGATCTTCTCTTGAGTAGAGTTTTTTTTTGAAGACTTTCCTTTTATCTCCTTTCTTGTTTCCCTTTTGATATTTCTTTTCTTTCTCAATACCTTCCTTTTCCTCACTATATTAATTCTTAGCATACTGACATTTAGTAGAAAAATGAAAAATTCCACCACAATTAAAGAATTTTAATGGAAGCATACCTTTGTACTTGTCGGTTCCTCTCTTCAACTCACTTACAAAGTTGGCTATTTCTTCATCTTCATCTGAATCATCACTACAATTGCAGTTTGACTTTGAATTTTTCTTGTTCTTCTTTGTCTTCTTGGATGATTTGAAAGTTGCTTCCTTCCTGGGTGGATTATCCTGCTCTGTTCTCATTTCATAGGCTGTAAGGATTTCATGTAACTCATCCATGCTCAAGGTAGCAAGATTTTCTCTTTCTTCTAGGGATGAAATATTAGGATCAAATCTCATTGGTAGAGACCTTAGTACCTGATTGATGATATTTCTGTGGTGAGGAGTATTTTTAGGTGTGTTCGGAGAGACCACAATATTGTCAATGGATTTTCGACGTTTTGGATCCATATCAGGATCCATCATCAGGACAAGAAGCCTGGGTTCTAATTGGAGGGAAGAGTTGGTTATAAAAACTGATACTAAGAATTAGTACCTTTTGAACAATGAATGATTCTTTAATTTATTCTCCCAGACCTTTAATAACATTCACTGTTTCATCAACTCACAGAAAGAAAGTTGCAATGTATTCATATTCCTTCATATTCAATTGTTCAAATTGACCTCTGTAAGTTTAAAGCTTAGCTCCTTTGACTTTGACATCTCCTTCATAAATATTTTGAAGTTTGTCCCAAATATCCTTTGCAGATTCACAATGCACAACCTTGACATATAATGTATCAACTAGGCCATTCAAAATATCATTTGTATCCCTTGAATTGATTTCACTGAGTTTATATCTGTCTATATCTGTTGGAGGAGTGATAGGTTATATGTATCCATCTACTACTTCTTTCTAGACATCAAATCCATATGTTTGTATATAGATTTTCATCCTTATGCTCTAAAAGGGATAGTTATGTCCATCAAATTGTGGTAATATAATCTTAGCATACTCCATGATGTTCCTTCCAGTGGTTAGACTATTTTCTTGAAGGACCCACGTTGATACCAATTGTTGGAATACTGAGAGGGGGGGTGAATCGATATTGAGAAATTCTTATCACTTTCAATTAGAACATGTGAACATTAAAACTCTCAACAATATATCATTTTCATTCAATATATCATAACAAATATCAATCAACAATGCATAACAAATAACCACAGATACATAGTACACTAGAATTTACGTGGAAACCCAAATGGGAGAAACCCATAGAATTGTTTTTTATATATATCAAAGATCACATTCATAGGAAGCACACAATTCAAAATTCTCCATCACCAATTGGAAGGAGGCTCCAACCCCCTATGTATAGGCTCCAACTTGAAGGAATCTACAACTCCTTGAATTCTCTAGCTACAATTGGAAGGAGGCTCCAACCCTCTAGTTTACAGGCTCCAACCTAAAGGATGATCCAACTCCCTTTGTTCTCTGGTTCCAACCAGAAAGAGTCTACAATCCCCTAATTTACAAGCTCCAACATGAAGTAAATTCCAAGTCCCTATGTTCTCTAGAACCAACCAGAAGGAGGCTACATCCCGCTTTCCTTGCCCCTTCCTTCCGCCATGAAATATAAGTGTAGACTCAACCCATCACTACCATTGATACTGTCACTGCCACTGTCATTGATACATAAACCGGTCACTGTCACTGCCACTTCCATTGCCACTGCCACTATCACTACCACTGCCACTGTCACTGCCACTGTCACTGATACATCAACCTGTCACTATCACTATCACTGCCACTTCCACTGTCACTGCCATTGTCATTGATATACCATCATCAATCAACTATAACTAGATCCAATCACATGGATAGAAAAACCATCACCAATATGTGCATCAACCCATATGCCATAACAAGCATGTGCTATATCCATATACCATGTATCATATCTATCAACCATGTACCAAAACCTGTACCATATCATGCATCAACCATGTACCAAAACATGTATCATATCAAACATGTACTAAAATATGTCATAAACCATGTATCATGAGCTATGCCTCATCCATAACCATATCACTCATGCTATGTCTCAATCATGCCATATGTTATCTTTCTAGGAGTCACCCTTAGAATTCAAGTGAGGTGAGCCTAGTAACATAGAATTGGATGATTAAATTAGGTTAAACTTGGATGGATCAACAAGACTTGAAAATAAAGGAAATGACAAAGAAGTTACTACAGATCAGTGATGGACCATTGGGCAATGGATTCATAAACACTCTACTCATCGAAGGCACTAAATATGATCATCAGACAACAAGATCATTTCCTGATAGATAGAAGAATGAATAAGGAAAACATAAGATAAAATGTTCACTAAACAAAGATCCTCTCAATTTAATAAATCAACAAATACTTGAATAAAACAATGACCGATGGGAAAAATTACAGTAGATCCTCTGCTGCTCAGGGATCCATAAATCATTGGCAGCCTTTGATCCTAAAATATAAAATATATTCAAATAATAAGATATATAAAACAAAAGAATTACAATCTGAAAATCACAGCTCTCATGAGTCTTCAATAGCAATAATGATTACAATCATATGCCCTCAGGCTTACAAATGAGAAACTAAACTGCTCCTCTAGCTCTCTCCTCTCTTGGATCATGAATCCAACCCCTTCCTTATCAAAATCCACTTTCATATATAGTGAATTATCTCTATATACCCTAATGAGGTAGAAACCAAGGAGATACATAGGATCCTCCTCCATTTAGGAGTCTTGTTACAAAAGATTCCAACAAAAACCTAACAAATTCCTATTTTTTGGGATCTTGTCTTTTGAGATAAATTCCTTTTGAAACAGGTCATGATACTTGATCTGGAGATGGAACACATGTCCCTAATGTACAACTAACTCCTAGGAGACCATTCGACCCTTCCCTGATAGCTGGAAGCCTTCCCATAGCTCAAATTTGTCAGACTGTTAGAGTTCGCACTTTCCTGTAGGTGATGTTTTTAGCTTTTATCCACAAATACGAAGTGGGTTGGGCTGAATTGTTTTCAGCAATTCAAAAACATCATGTTTTTCCTCCACACCAAATTTCAGAGGAACCCAGATTGGCATTCAAAATTTATGATCAAAATAATCCTTTGATGTGTGCTAATGCTTACAAGCTGTCATAAATTCCCAGTTCGCAGCGCCGGCGTTGCGAACTTTCCTGTAGCAGTCTGTTTCACTTTACCAATGTTTTTAACATCTCAAAATTGTATAAGGTGTCCAAATATGCTACAAAAACTTCATAATCTTGGTACATAACTAGAAGAAAGCATCGAAATAGATAATCATGGTTTACAAAACATAACCATCACCAAAAAGTTGTAAAATGCATGAAACATGAAATTTGACCAAAATTGATGCTGGTTATGGAGGTTTAATGTCTTCATTTGTTAATTATGGAGCTTCTCCTGGTAGTAACCTTGGCCAGCATGTCCGGGTTTGTCTTGGCTAATTCTTCTTTAAAAGGATGTAGTTCTTCCTTTAATTTTATGATTTGAGCTCGATGAGATCTGTGACATAATCCCTGAAAAGTGGTTAAATGTAGGCTCTGAAAACAATGAAATCCTCTTTGACACAATCCTTTTATTGCAATGATGACAAATGAATGCATGGGGTACTTAGAGTACGTTGCAAACTCTCCTAGTGAGTTGGCAACACATACACCCAACTTTGACTTGACACTTAAAAAAATGGATGGTGACAAGGATAAACTTGTGTACAACTTGGAGGTGTGATATGTCAAGGTAACGATGTAAGGATCAAAGGTGTGACTCAAAAACAAAACCAAAGTGATTCTTTTTGACCCCTAAAATTCTATGTGCTAACATCTAGCTCCATAGGGGATGACATGCTCCCTATGAGATGCCAAGAACATGCAGTTCCAGTGCCTTATCCATTCCATCTCTGCAATATGTACTCTGTCTATGCCTTGAGAGCACTTATGATCATTTATTGAAAACTGAAAAACACTCACTGCAAACCAAATGCTTGCATAACAAGCTTATTTATATACATTCCTACACTAATCTATCCAACTGAGCTTCTTTGCTTAAGTATAATCAGATTTCCAGTGAATCCATGCAATCATTTGGCTAGTAAAACAAGTTTCTTGTATATTGCAGATGAAAGCATAAAAATAATATAACCTTTGCAACAGAAAATTCATCAATGGTTCATACTTACAACTGCAAATTTTTATCAAACCCAAAGCTGCAACATAAGGGGCCTTTTGAAAAATTGTATCCATTAAAAAATCTATTGGATCATGGAGCTCATGGTGAAATTCTATATGATTCAGAAGATAAGACAACTCATGTGCAAAATATGTTGCATTAAGTATTTTTCTATCCTTATGTTCTGAGCTAAAAGGTGCATAACGTAGGCTGATAAATTCCTCCAAATTAGCTACCATTGGATCAAGGAAAACTATTTATTCATGTTGTTCCAGCTGAAGTTTGGATTGTCTCTGCATATTTCTAGTTTCATGACCGCTGCCGATTTCATTTGTTTCATTATTTGCTTCTATTCCAATTTTCTGGAAAAGTATATCACTTTGAAAAACATGGGAAATTGGTTGAGGAACGTGAGAAACACTTCTTCAACAATTTCTTCACTACTAGCACTCTGATCTTTAAAATTCACAGTTCTTTTATATAAAAGATCAAACTCTATACAACATTCCTCATAAAGAAAATCAACATAATACATCTGTTTGCAATAACCATTGAATGTAGTATGAAAATATTTCAATGAATGAATGCTAGCAACAAGGAGGGTTCTACACCACTCACGAGCATGTCCTTCCAAAGAAAATCTGAACATTTTAATAAGAACATCCTCGTGATCAATATTTAGCCTATGCATACACTCATGAAAATCCAACAAGTTCTCACCAGGATGATCATGCTCGTTTCCCCCAAACCTCGGAAGGCAAGGTTCCCATACTTCTCTATCAAGTACAAGATTTGGAAAGCCATGTATACAAGAGAAGTCACAAAATGCATACCTTCGAGCCAAAATAGCTTCCATTGCATATGAAAATCTAAACTATAAGAGTTTCCAGTAGATTCTTTCTTCATGGAGTGGAGTCGCCAGGTGAATGATGTATTCTCTATTATGTGACCATCCCTTGTTCACCATCAAAGACTGGCTCTGTTCTATGTCATTCTCCTAGGGAAGATTACTTCATTTCCGTCCCTGACTACGACGCCAAAAATGTTATCTTTCTAGGAGTCACCCTTAGACTGAAAGTGAGGTGATCCTAGCCACATAGAATTGGTTGATTAAATCGGGTTAAACTTGGACGGATCAGAAAGACTTGAAAAGAAAATAAAAGACAAAGAAGTTACTACAGATCAGTGATGGACCATTGGGAAATGGAGTCATGAACACTCTACTGATCGAAGGAACTAAATCTTCTCATCAGACAACAAGTTCATATGCTGATAGATAGAAGAATGAAGAAGGGAAACATAAGATAGAATGTTCACTAAACAAAGATCCTCTCAGTTTAATAAATCAACAAATACTTGAATAAAACAATGACCGATGGGAAAAATTACAACATATCCTCTGCTGCTCAAGGATCCATAAATCATTGGTAGCCTTTGTTCCTCAAATATAAAATATATTCAAATAATAAGATATATAAAACACAAGAATTACAATCTAAAAATCACAGCTCTCATGAGTCTTCAATAGCAATAATGATGACAATCATATGCCCTCACGCTTACAAATGAAAAAAGAAACTACTCCTCTAGTTCTCTCCTCTCTTAGATCATGAATCCAACCCCTTATCAAAATCCACTTTCATATATAGTGATTGATATCTATCTACCCTAAGGAGGTAGAAACCAAGGAGCTACATAGGATCCTCCTCCATTTAGGAGTATTGTTACAAAAGATTCCAACAAAAACCTAACAAATTCCTATTTTTTGGGATCTTGTATTTTGAGAAAAATGCCTTTTGAAACATGTCATGATGCTTGATATGGAGATGGAATACATGCCCCTCATGTCCAACTAACTCCTAGGAGACCATTATAACCTTCCCTGACAGCTGACAACCTTCCCATAGCTTGAATTTGTCATACTGTTAGAGTTTGTAGTGCCTTTGAGAGCATGCGCTGCGAACTTTCCCGTAGGTGATGTTTTTAACTTTTCTCCACAAATACGAAGTCGGTCGGGATGAATTTTTGTCAACAAGTTGAAAACATCATGTTTTTCCTCCACACCAAATTTCAGAGGAACCCAGATTGGCATTCAAAATTTATGATAAAAAAATCTTTTGCTATGTGCTAATGCTTACAAACTGTCATAAATTACCAGTTCACAATGCCGACACTGCAGAATTTCCTGTACCATCCTGTTTCAGTTTACAAAGTTTTGAACATCTCAAAATTGTATCAGGTGTCCAACTATGCTGCAAAAACTTCGTAATATTGGTACATGACTAGAAGAAAGCATCAAAATAGCTAATCATGGTTTACAAAACATAACCATCATCAAAAAGTTGTAAAATGCATGAAAGAAGAAATTTGACCAAAATTGATTCTGGTTATGGAGGCTTATTGTCCTCATTTTTTAATTCTGGAGATTCTCCTGGTAGAAACCTTGGCTAGAATGTCCAAGTTTCTCTTGGTCACTTCTTCTTTAAAAGGATGTAGTTATGCCTTTAATTTTATGATTTGAGCTTGATGAGTTTTGTGACATAATCCCTGAAAAGTGGTTAAGTGTAGGCTCTGAAAACAGTGAAATCCTCTTTGACATGATCCTTTAATTGCAATGATGAAAAATGAATGCATGAGGTACTTAGATTACGTTGTGAACTCTCCTAGTGAGTTGGTAGCACATACACCCAACTTTGACTTGACACTTAAACGAATGGATGGTGACAAGGCGAAACTTGTGTACAACTTGGAGGTGTGACATGTCAAGGTAATGATGTAAGGATCAAAGGTGTGACTAAAAAAAAAAAACCAAAGTGATTCTTTTTTACCCCTACAATTCTATGTGCTAACACCATACACCATGTACCATAAGCTATGTCAAGGGTAAGTACCATAACATCAATGATGTGACTCAAACAATTACCAAAACATCAATGATGTGACTCAAAAAATTACCAAAACATCAATGATATGTATCCAAACATATACCTTAAGCATGTTCCAGAACCATGTACCAAGATGTGTGCCTCAACCATGTACCATGCCTCAACCAAATACCAAAATATATGCTATAAACAAAGTATGATAACATCACCAAGATGCATCAACATCACCAAGAAGTGTACCTCATACATGTGCCAAAGATGTGCCTCAAACCATGCACCAAATATGTGCCTCAAGCATGTTCCAATGCCTCAAAAATACACCAAAGACATGCCTCAAACATGCATCATAACATCACCAATTTATAACCCTAAAAACATACATAAATGTTGTATCAGACCTGGTGCATCATCATACCTTTCTCACACTTTCAACAACCTGGAATAAGCATCCTTCTTCAAATATGGCTCAGCCTCGTGGGACTAACCCATGCATCACACATGGCCTTACGTGATAAGAGAGTCATACAACCCACTTGGGTACCTCGCAGGACACTTGTAGTCTGACCCACAGGGGTTAGTTAAATTAGGGTTTCCCAAAGCAAACCCTCACACACCTGTAATCCCAAAAATTTCTCCTCCACACTCCTTCTCTACCTCATATTCACCATCTTAGACTCGCCAATAAGTCACTTGATCACTTAGAAGGCACTAATCCTAGTACAAACTTGTGTATGTGAATGTACTAATGAAAGAATTCTTGAGGTGTATTTATACCTTTTCAAGGATGGAAAAGCAAAGATCGTCTCATCTGCTCTTCCAAACATGAGTCTAATACTTCCTTTCTGAACCCAACCTAGCGATCATATTTTGAAATATACTTTTATCTTCAAATATCTTAGTCAAGTTCCTTTGTATCCATTCATT
Source organism: Picea engelmannii (assembly GCA_009831015.1). NCBI lineage: Eukaryota > Viridiplantae > Streptophyta > Pinopsida > Pinales > Pinaceae > Picea > Picea engelmannii. Next base: position 8,855 of record WSFP011316991.1, on the reverse strand, counting down.
TGCATATGTCTCAAATATTTCTAGTTTGTTTTTCACTTCGGCCCTAAGAACTATAAGTTGCTAAAGTAGTGGTTGACAGAAGGAGTTGTTTTTGTTTGCAAATTACTGCTACAACTATTGTAGGGATGGAGAAGATAATAACCTCTCATATACTCTTTCAAGCATGAGAGTGCATTAGTTCCTTCCTAAAGCCAACCTAGTGATATATCTTCAAAGATCTGAGTCAAGTTCCTTTGTATGCATTCATTTATATTTTCCTCACAATTTCTAGCTTTTATTTCAATTTGGCCCCTAATGCTTTTTGTTGAGGATTAAAATGAATACCTTTTAGTGTGCATATTTTCACAGTTCCTCATAAGACTTGGGATTTTTGGAATTATCATTGTTAAGGAAGTTTGAAACGTCCAACATTTCGAGTGGACACTCCACCCATCATCAGGGAATCTTGAAGCATGAATACTTGAAAAGAGTACCGAGGAGAAGATTTATAAAGGAGGGGGGGAATGGGAACATTAAGGAGGAGAGGGGAAAGTAGTCATTGAAATAATCAAACCGTGACCAATTAATAATTAGGTTATAATGGATAAATAAATTGTTTAAGATAAAATAATAATAATTTTTATTTTTTCAATTGTTGAAAGAACGTTAAGGAGGGGGTGAGAAGGTAGTCGTTGAAAGAATCAATCTATTACCATTTAATAATTAGGTTATAAGGGAAAATTAATTTGTTTGAATTAAAACCTAAAATGATAATAATTTTTAATTTTTAATTTTAAAAGGTATTAAGGATTAGTAGTTGAGAAAGGGTAGTCTTAAAGAATAAAGGAACTGATAGAGAAGGTGGATAATGATTAAGATTTTAATTATCCAAAGGAAATTAGAAATTCCTTTAGATTAAGATGGTTAAAATGCCGGGGGTTAATGAACTGATTAAACAATTAAGGAGAGAAAGCGGAGGGGGTGATCCATGGCCAATTAATAGTTCAAAGATAGATGATAATTAAAATAAATACTAATTTCAAGATAAAAATAATAAAAAGATAGGGGGGGATTAATAAGGGTAATTAAAGGATGTCTAAGAATAAAGAGAAGATTGAAATTATAGAAGTAATTTAGAAGGGACATAAAATTAAAGGGAAAAGAGGTTATAAAGAAGTAAAAAATAAATAAATTGAAAAGACGGTGGGGGAGAGAATGATTAAGAATGATTAGAGGAATGGGGGTTGATAAAGGATACAAAAAGAGTTTAAGGTTTAGTGTTTAAGGCAATGACTGATATGCTTCCAAGAATGACTGAGTTTATACCCATCATTTCGATTGAATTTATTGGGATTCTTATCAATTTCCAAGGCTTCACAAATGACACAAGATGAGTGATAGGGTGTTGAGGATAGGATTTTGGTTTGATAAAAAAAATTAAGGTGTTTGAATTTGAAAGAGTGCTCAACAAGGGTTTATTTAGAGAGATAGTTATGGGTGGCATTGACAATGTGTTCTTTGAGACAATTTTTGAAGGATCTACTGGTCTGACCAATGTATGATTTTACACAGGAGCAAGGAATTTGACAAACTCCTAGGCCAAGCATTAGATCAGATTTATCCTTAGCATATCCAAATGATTTCCTTAGGGTTTTAAAAGGTTTTAAAATGGTTTTGATATTATTCTTAGCCAAAGTTTTAGATATGCGATCGATAGTGCCTTGAATATAGGGAAGAGAGATGAGAGATAGGATTTGGGAAGAACAATAAGAGCTTACATATTTTGGTTTATAGGCAGAGAAGAAGGATTTGGAGATTTGATATCTGGAGTAACAATTGGATATAAGGGCCTTGGTTAGGTGGAATTTTTCTTTTTCAAGGAATTGGGTTTCAGAGATATGGATGGATCAAGTAATGAGAGTTTTAAGGACAACACATTTTTGGGTTGGGTGGTGATGGGAGTGCACATGAAGGTACTTGTCGGTGTGATTATGTTTCCAATAGAATTGGTGGAAGAGGGAGCCATTGGGGAGGTGAGATATGAACACATCCAAAAATGGAAGAGAATTGTTGTTTTAATTTTCCATAGTAAATTGGATGTGGGGGGAGATATTGTTAAGATGGTTGAAGAAGGAGGTTAGGGTGGATTGGCCATGAGGCAAAATAAAAAATGTGTCATCATTGAATCTAAACCAACATTTAAGTTTTAGATGGAAGCTATTTAAGGCTAAGGTATCAAATTTCTCCATGAAAATGTTAGCGACCACCAGGGATAATGAATACCCCATAGTTGTATCTTCCATTCATTCAAAGAAAGTTCCCTTGAAGGTGAAGAAGGAAAATTTAAATAATATTGAGGGTTTCTGGGTTTAATATCTTGGATATGAGGTCTAGGGATTCGGGAACATGAATTTTGGTAAATAAGTAGACAACATCAAAACTGATCAACAAGTCTTGGTCATGAAAGTGAAGATCCTGGGATTTTTGGATAAAATCATAGGAGTGTTTGATGAAAGAGGAAGTTTTTCTAGTAAAGGTATTAATTTTGTCGACAATAAAGAGAGCGAGGGCATGCGTAGGTGCACCTATAACGCTAACAATAGGTCTTAGGGGGATGTCTTTTTTGTGTATTTTGGGTTGCCCATAAATCTTGGGGGTAGTGGGGTTAAGAGGAATAAGATGTATTTGAATTCTTGGGTCTAGGGAGGAATATTTGATTGCCTTAGTGACAAGGTTAGTAATGGTGTTCAGAGGATTCTTAGTGAGAGGTTTGTAGGAAGAGGAGGAGAGAAGGTCAAGAATTTTGGCGTCATACTCTGAGGTGTTCATAATGACGGTGGAATTACCATTATCATATCTTGATATTAAAATCCCTAATTATATTCATTAATCATTTTCACCTCATGTTCTTTCCATCGACTCTCGTGTCTCATCATCACCCAATATCTCCTCTCTCGACTCTTCCATCATTCACAACAAAAATGCGTGTCTAATTAATAACCCTAACTCCAAAGTAGAAAGCACAACGTTCATCCATGAAGCTCTATCCTCCACTTCCACTTCCTCCAACATGATCTTCTCCATGCTCCCCCTCTCCACAAACTCCATCTCCTCATTCTCTCCTACCAACTTTAATGTTAATAGGCATTCTAGTAATATACAAGAATCACCACCTTCTCCCGTTCAATCCATGGGCTCTAGTGTCTCTTTATAGATCAATAACTCCTCTCATACCCCTCCTCTTAATTACAATAAAAATGTGCATTCAAATAATAACCCTAACCCTAATATATATAGTTCCGCCCTTACCACTAAAACCGACAAGTTTCATCCTCCGCCCCAAAAACTCTCCTTTCACTCTTCTTCCCGGGTCATCAATTTATCTTCCTTTGATATTGATCCCCCCTCCCTTCATATTTTATAGAAAGGCTTCAACTTCACCATTAATCGCTAGTGGATCCGTAATGAAGATATTATTAGCTCGATCAAATCTATTATGCATCACCTTCCCCCCCACGAAGCTGATGAAATTAGGAAAGATTGTGTGAGAATCATCCGCCTTGCCAAACCTCCTAATCCCAACCTTACCAAAGAAGAATCTCTTTCTATCCAAGGACTTAATAATAATCAAGATATTGTTATCTTAAAATTCGACAAAGGTAATGCCACTGTCAATATGAACATTTCATACCACGATGCCAAAATTCTTGACCTTCTCTCTCCCTCCTCCTAGAAACCTCTCGCTAAGAACCCTCTAAACACCATTACTAACCTCGTCACTAAGGTGGTCAAATATTCCTCCCTAGACTCTAACATTCAAAACCATCTTGTTCCTCTTAACCCCACTACCCCTAGGATTTATGGATAACCCAAAATCCACAAGAAAGACATCCCCCTCAGACCTATTGTTAGCACCATAGGTGCACCCACGCATGTCCTTGCCCACTTTATTTCCAACAAACTTAATACCTTTACTAGAAAATCTTCCTCTTTCATCAAAGACTCCTATGATTTTATCCAAAAATCCCAGGATCTTCACCTTGATGACCAAGACTTGTTGATCAATTTTGATGTTATCTCCTTATTTACCAAAATTCCTATTCCCAAAGACCTAGACCTTGTATCCAAGCTATTAGACCCAAAAACTCTCAATCTTATTGAAATTTTCCTGACCTATACCTTCTTCACCTTCAAAGGCACCTGCTATGCACAAACAAAGGGTACAACTCTGGGGTATACATTATCCCTCATGGTTGCTAACATTTTCATGGAGAAATTTGAGACCTTAGCCTTAAATAAATTCCATCTAAAACCTAAATGTTGATTTAGATTTGTTGATGACACATTCATTATTTGGCCTCATGGAAAATCCTCCCTAACCTCTTTCTTCAACCATATTAACATTATCTCCCCCCACATCCAATTTACTATGGAAAAGGAAAACAAAAATTCTCTTCCATTTTTGGATGTGCTCATCTCTCTCCTCCCCAATGGATTCCTCACCCACCAGGTTTATCGGAAATAGAATCCCACCAACAGGTACCTTCAAGCGCACTCCCATCACCACCTAGCCTAAAAATATAGTTTCCTTAAAACTCTCGTTACTCGAGCCATCCGTATCTTTGACCTCAATTCCTAGAAAAAGAAAAAGTCCACCTAATGAAGGCCCTTGTATGCAATGGTTACTCCAACTCTCAAATATCCAAAGCATTCCGCTCCACCTGTAAACCAAAATCTAGAAACTCTTCCTATTCTTCCTAGCCCCTAGCTCTCATCTCTCTTCCCTATATTCAAGGCGCTACCGACCGCATATCTAAAATTTTGGCTAAGAAGAATATCAAAACCATTTTCAAACCCTTTAAAACCCTAAATAAATAATTTAGATCCACTAAGGATAAATCTGATCCAATGCTTGGCCTAGGAGTTTACCAAATTCCCTTCTCCTATGAAAAATCATACATTGGACAGACCAATAGATCCTTCAAAACTCATCTCAAAGAACACATTGCTGATACTACCCACAACCATGTCTCTAAATCAACCCTTGTTGAGCACTCTTTCAAATTCAAATACCTAATTGTTTTTTATCAAACCAAAATCCTGTCACATAATTCATGAAGCCCTGGAAATTGAAAAGCATCCCAATAATTGTGATCAAGATGATGGGTATAAACTCAATCATTCCTGGAAGCCTATCATTCATTTCCTTAAACACTAAAGATTAAACTCTTTTTGTTTCCTTTAGCAACCCCCCCTCCTCTAATCATCCTTAATCATTCTCTCTCCTCCATCTTTTCAATTTTTTATTTCTTTTTATTTCTTTACAACCTCTTTTCCCTTTTATTTTATGTCCCTTCTAAATTAATTCTATAATTTTAATCTTATATTTATTCTTAGACATCCTTTAATTACCCTTATTAATCCCCCCCACTTTTTAATTATTTTTATCTTGGAATTAGTATTTATTTTAATTATCATCTATCTTTGAACTATTAATTGGCCATGGATCACCCTCTTCGCTTTGTCTCCTTAATTGTTTAATCAGTTCATTAAACCCCAACTTTTTAACCATCTTAATCGGAAGGCTTTCCTAATTTATTTTGGATAATTAAAATCTTAATCATTATCCACCTGCTCTATCGATGCCTTTATTCTTTAAGACTACCCTTTCTCAATTACTGATCCTTAATACCTTTAAAAAAAATATATATATTATTATTTAATCTTTTAATTCAAACAAATATTTTTCCCTTATAACCTAATTATTAAATGGTAAAGGATTGATTCTTTCAATGACTACCTTCTCACCTCTACCTTGACGTTCTTTCAACAATTGAAAAATTACAAATTATTATTATTTTATATTAAACAATTTATTTATCCATTATAACCTAATTATTAATTGGTCACGGTTTGCTTCGTTCAATGGCTACTTTCTCCCCTCCTCCTTAACGTTCCCATTTCCCCCCTAATTTATAAATCTTCTCTTCAACACTCTTTTCAATTATTCATGCTTCGAGAGCACCTGATGATGGGTGTACTGTCCACTTGAAACGTTGGATGTTTCAAACTTTGTACACAGTTATAATTCCAGAAATACCAAGTCAACAAGAATGCCTCAGATAAACTTACCATTAGTCCCTTCATCTACTTCAATTGCTTCTTTGTTTGGGTATTGGTTTTTTAAAATTAGGAGATTTTTTTTTTCAATAGAAGACATTTCTGAAAGTTTGTGGGAATTCATCGAAAGGTAAAAGAAGTTGTTGAAAAAGATCAAAAACCTATTTTTTATAATATGTTGTTCAATTTAAAGAATGTGAAAATACTCTTGTAATGTAATAGATAGATATATAGTTAGTGCATAAAATGTAGGTAGATGCATTATAGTAGTTTAGAGATTAAGTGACATCATAAAAATTGTTGGTAGAATATTTTTTCATACTAACAAGATAAATTTGTTTTATTATTAATATAAAATTATTATTTGTTCATAGAAGGGTCATGGAGGAGGAGGAAATTCTAAAATATTAGGAGGACCTCCTAGAGGGTCAATAATTCTTCTCAACTCCAAGGGGCAAGAGTAAAATTTTTTCCCTTGTCCTAGTAGATGAGGTCTTGGGGTCATTGGGGAATTCTTGTGTATCAAACAAATATTTAGGGAACTTTGCAAATGTGGGTAGGGGAGTGGTATTATCAAAACTTGTAGCTGTATATGGGAGTACTAAAAGGTATTGTATGTCTATAGGTCTAGATGGACAAGTTTCACTAGATAAAGTCCCTAACATGAAGGTCAAGACCTTGGAGTTTGATCTACTAGTTAATGAGATAGGTTGTATAAATCAATCTCCACAAGTGATGTTGAATGTAAATGAGGGAGGTTATAAAGGTGGAGGAAGGATTGGTTGGTGGGTTTTTGGTAATCATGTTTCTTTCCATCAGACACTGTTTCATTTGTTTTCCTATGGATTCACCGGTCAAGGGTTTGAACTGGAATCCTTGATCAAGGTGAGGGAAAATGTACAACTAGTTTAATTGACAATAAGGGTTGCTAAGGTGAGGAAATCTTGTAAATTGGTGAATAAGAGTGCTTCAAAGGTATTACTGGTCCTTGGGGAAGACTTGAGGGTCGATCAAGTCATGGATTATCCAAGGAAGGCCATTTATTGGATTGCATCCATAAAGAAAGAATTGAAGAAGGGTTTTAAGATGACAAACATGGTACATCTTCACTACTACTAATTGGGTATAGAAATAAATCAGAATCCAAAGTATATATTAATCTCCCAAAAGAATTAAATTGGAGAGTTGTTGGATAAATTTGGCATGGTTGATTGTAATCCTCTCTACTCCAACATAAAAAAAAATTAAATCTTACATCAAAAGAAGGGAATGAATTTTAGGATGCAACTAAATATAGACATCTTGTTGGGAGTCTCATCTACATTACCACTACTAGACTAGATACTTCATTTTCAATTGGGATTCTTTCTATGTTCATGTAAAAACCTTGTGAAGTACATTAAGTGTTGCAAATATAGTTCTAAGGTACTTGAAGGGAACTCAAGACTTTGGGATCAAATACTCTAAGGTAGAGGACTTCAAACTGGTTTGATATACAAATTCATACTTATATGGGGATAAAGAGAATGAAGTATCTATTTTAGGTTATCTCGTGAGTCTTGGATCATCAACTATCGCTTGGAGATAATGTAGACAATCCAATCCAACATATTCCACTACATAGGAAGAGTATGTGGCTTATGAAAAGGCAACAAAGGAGATTGTATGACTTAGGAAGATACTAGAGGATTTACAAGAGAAAAAAGTGAATGCTGCTCCAATTTTGATTGACAAAACTTATGCAATCAAGTTGGGTAATAATATTAGATTCCATGATTGAACAAAGAACATCAACAGAAAGTACCATCTTATTCGACATCATGTAGAGGAAAATACCATTCATTTGATATCTTTTTCCACAAGCGAGCAAATTGTAGACATCTTCACCAAAGTGGTTGGAAGAGAAAAGTTTGAAAATTTCAGAAAGATGCTTGGACTCACAAACATCCTTTTGGATTAAGGGGGGGAATGTTAGATACATAATCCTAGGAATTATGGTGTATTGTAATATTATTATTATTCATTTAGGAGAAATATAAAGAGTCATGGGTGAATAGGAATACTCATCATACCTCTTGGAATATGAAGCCAAAGGTGATATCTCAATGTATTTGTATTTGGCTCACATTAATAAAATTATTTCAAGTCTAGAGTTATTCAAGGCATGCCAATTAAAGGTTTGGAGAACATGTTATGATCCCATGTATGAGGTTTCCATGAGGATCCTAATCTGGGTGAAAATTCTTGGACTTTCAATGGAGTTTTAGTTAGAAAAAACACTTAAAGAAATTGGTGATGCCCTAGGTAAAACCTTGGATATAGATGCTTCATTCAAAACTAGTGTGATTTAGACAATAGCTCATTTATTGATAAAAATGGATATTAGTGAGGGTTTGCTAGATTATATGGATATAGTGGTGGGGAAGTTAGTTCATTCTAAAATTTTGGATCACATGAAGATCTATTATAAGGGTGTACAATGTCATGTATATGGACATTTAGTGAAGGACTTCTCTTAACCCTTTGTTTAGAAAGTCTAAAGGAAAAAGAAAAGGACTGAAGAGGAAGCTAAGATGGAAAATATAATCCTGGATGTGATTCAACCTTAGATTCCTAATGTGAAACTTGAATCAACACTCCTAAGAGAAAATGAAGACATTGGATTGAGATTGGGATCTCCATAGAAGGAATTAGTTAACAAGAAATAACTAGTAGAGACTCCTTCACATCTCTCTCAAACTATTGAAGAAGGAGAT
>ML840446.1:58610-73093 GCA_009831015.1 Picea engelmannii | reverse complement strand
AGAGAGAGAGAGAGAGAGAGAGAGAGAGAGTGATATGGAGAGATAGAGGGAGGGGGTAGACAAAGAGAGATATGGAGGGGAAGGGGGGGGAAGTAGGGGAGAGAGGGATATATATATATATATAGAGAGAGAGAGAGAGAGAGAGAGAGAGAGAGAGAGAGATGTTGTGTTAGTAAGAACACACATGTGATCCTAATAATGTGCATGATATAGGATTGTGTGCACATTCCTAAATCATGGACATATTCTTTTCATTTCAATATTTTTTAGCGGGAGTGACAACTCTAGCATACATTTTTGTTGAGTTGGGTGCCTCATATTTAGGTTTGGGATGACAAACCTGGTGGTTTGGGATACAAATACATTAAAACCTCCATTTTTCTAAATACCTCTCAATATCTCTAGTTTTTAAGTTATTTTTCTATAGGCTACACAAACCCATTTTCAATAAAATTACAGACACATATAGATTTGACTATGCAGATTCCAAATATATATAAAACAAATTAACTAATTTTATTTACTATTTTTAATATATTTTTGTCTTGAAAAATATCAGAATCCTAAAATACATACCTCTTTTATTTTCTGCTAATTTTTTTTTATTTTCTTAACCATTTTTAAAATAAGTTTTACATCGCACTAGAACGGACTAAGATCTACAATCCAAAAAAAAATTGTTTTTGATAACGTTAAGACTATTGTACCTTTCACTAACACAAGGCCTTCTAATTTCAAGGATATAACGAATTTCATAATTTAAAGAAAAACATAAAATTAATATTATAAATTTTAAGCCCCTAGGATGTACAACAATTGATGATGGAGTATGTTGTTAAGATACTTTGTTATGTGAAGTCATCGTTTCAAAACCCCAACTTAACTTATGTGTTGTGTAAGGGGAATCATGGGCACACATGGAGGTTATAGTGGTAGAGGTCGGAATCGACCCCGTGTCAAATGAGTATGATTTCGGCTAATTGTCGATTATGCGAGTAAAAAAAATTTATAAATTTTGAAAAAGTGTCTCGCACTATAACAATATGTTCTCTACAATTCTTCAAAAAAAATTAAGTAAATTCCATCATTAAGGTACTCCACACCTACACTAACAGAAACATATGCATTATATTTTGCTTGAAAAATAACATACCATTGTTAGAAAAAGTCATATTTCACATAGTTATACATGTAAGTTTCTGTGAAGTAAAGAAATGCATATAGTTTCTAATAAAAATAGAAATTACTCAATGGCTCACACATATAGTACACAGTAGTACAGAAGGATTTACGCTAGAAACCCTTAACCAAGAGAAAACTAGCCTTCCTTGGTGTCGCACCTCTCAAATCTTCAGTGTATTAATTTCACCATTCGCAATACAATATATATATATATATATATACATACAATATTTTAGGTATTCCATAGCTACGAAACCCCTAATCCCTTCATCGAGGATTAATTTAGAAAACTGCTAAAAATAGCAAAAATCGCCCAAAAAACAAAATTGAGGCATTGCCTTAAACCTAGTTAGCTTTGGGCTATCGCCCGAATCCGAATGCTCTGCATAACTATGGGGGAAATCCTACCCTCACCTAGTACACCCCTAGGAAAGCACCCGACACACAGACCCACAAAGAGTGACAAGTGATGGGATCATCAAACACAATCATCAAATATGGTGCACCCCCACACACACATGCAAAGAATATAACACCTACCCAACATTCTCCCACTTGTTGTTTTCTTTGCATATAGGGGATCAGAGGATTACATAGTCAACAATCCAGTGCTGTAATGTCCATTTTTTCTCTACACCAGGAGAACTTCTCGGGGCTTATCGAATTTTTCAATGAATCTACAACATTCTTCAAAGTGTCTACCTTCTCCAACAACACCTTCTTGTATTCAACCATATCTCTCACAAAGTGATACTCAACATCAATATGCTTTGTCTTTGGATGATAAGTTGGGCTCTTTCCCTAGAAGATTGCACTCGGAATGTCACAATCTAACCTTATTGCTTGTTGTACAAACCCAATACATGAACATAATCCCTGTAACCATACCAGTTCCTTACATGCATGAGTGGTTGTCATGTATTCAATTTTTGTAGTTGAGAGTGCCACTACAGCCTATCTTTTTCTCATCCAACTGATTTCTCCTCCAAATAGGTTAAGCATATACCCACTTGTAGATCTTCTGCAATTGATATCTCCATCATAGTCTGCATAACCAAACCCATGTATGTACAACACTTTGTCCAATACTAGTCTTCCTTAGTAGAACAATCCATATCTAGAAGTGCCATGAAAATACATGAAAACCCTATTTATTGTTGTCCAATGCTCCCCTAGTTTTGACATATACCTGCTCAAAACTCCCACTGCATGTGTAATGCCTGGTTTAGTACAAACCATTGCATACATCAAACTGCTAAGAAAACTATCATATGGAACATGGGACATGTCCTCTTCCTCTTCTTGTGTCTTGGGACACTGATCTTCAGATAACTTTACACCTACATGAATATGAACCTTGATCAATTTACTTTCCTGTACATATTAAACCTCCACAATATCGTCTCAACATTTTTCTTTGATTCAACCAGATTTTAATGTTTGCACTATCTATTTTAATCTCCATTCCCATAATGAAGTTAGCATCACTGAGATCCTTCATGTCAAATTTGGAGGATAGTTTGGATTTCACCTCCTTGATAACATCAATGTTATTGCGTACTAGCATCATGTCATCGACATACTACACTACATAAATAAAGTGATTACCAACCTGCTTGGAATATACACAATGATAATCCCTACTTCTCACATATCTGAGTCCAAGGATGTATGTGTCAAACTTTTGGTACTGCATCCTAGGTGATTTCTTCAGACCATATAGTGATTTCTTTAGCTTGTAGACTAGATTGTTCTTTCCCTTCACTAAAAATCCTTTTGGTCGCTCCATGTAGATTTCCTCTTCGAGATCCTCATGTAGGGATGTTGTCTTCACATCCATCTATTTTATTTCAAAATCAAAATAAGGAACAACATATAAAATAAATCTAATAGAATTTAACTTGGCAACAAGAGAAAAAATTTCATGAAAGTCAATTCCCTCTACCTATGAATAACCTTTCTCTACTAACCGAGCTTTGTATTTCTCCACTTTTCCTTATACATTCAACTTCTTCTTAAACACCCATTTGTTTCCAATGGCCTTTCTTCCAGTTGGAAACTCAACTAGATCCCAAGCCTCATTCTTATCCAAGGCATCCATCTCTTCAACCATGGCCTTCTTCTATAATTTAATATCCTCTGAATTCACTGCTTCCCTAACATTTATGGGATCAACATCAGTTCTGAGATCCTTGGAGGCCATCCTCTTAGGGGCATGTACGGTCCTGGGTGAAGCAATGTTTCGAGTAATCCCTTTGCTCATGGGGCCATGTATAGTCTCGAGAGAACTATAGGGACCAGAAATAAACAAGCCTAATAAAATCCATACAACTACACGTAACATTTCTAACATAGAATTTCAATTTCAAACATAGAATTTATTTGAGTGCATAAATAATTCATTGAGCTTCAAATAAGCATATAATATTTTAGCATAATTTAACATTTATCTACAGCATGAAAATAACAAAGCAATTCATAAATAAAATACATGCTTCTGATGCTAATTCCCGCCTTATGGTTGTCCTTTCCCTACTTCCTTGTCTAGCCTGATGCACTGACCAACTCTGCCCAAACTGACTAACCTCCCAGCCAGCTAGGAGCAACCTTTCTGACTCCCTAGCTCCAGGAAACCGAAAGGAATCCTGGCCCCCGTGCCCAAAACCCCCAGCAACCCGGTGCCCCCTGCAATGATTCACCCAAAAATAAAACTGCTCAAACTAGCCAATATCCCATAGAAAAATCCTCCTTCCCTCCCCCTGCTCCCTAAAAAATGCTTCCCCTCCAAAATCATCCTCCTATTTCCCTTATGACTCTTCTGTCATATCCCCCTTCACCAACTCTCCTTCCCCTCATTAATTTCCTTATCTCCTCCTTTATTACCTTATCCCCTTCTTTATTATTTTATCCCCTCCATTTAATGTTTCTTTCCCCCCCTTCATACGTAAGTATTTAATTAAATAAACTAAACTTATTAAGCCCCTTTAACTCATTACTCAAATATTTAATGAGTCTATTAATTAATTAATTAATCATCGATAGGTATGAACAATTAATTAATATTATTAAGAAATAATTATTGTTTAACTCAACATATTAGGACAGTCAGATTATCAAATTAATTAAAATTAATAATCCCTATACATGTATTTAAGAAGGGTTGTTACATACACCCACCCTTCAGGAAACTTTGTCCCGAAGTTAAGGTATCTCATGATACAAAGGAAAAGAAACATGGTTCACACATTCATAACAATTAACCGACACTATTAGTAAGTAAGTCAAGAAAACTCATACATACTAGTGTATATGTACAAGAAATGCATGTGTAGCTAGTACATACAAGTCTCGTGCATGTACTAATAATCAATAACTATCACCCTTTAGTAATTTATGTATGCATCCAATCCAATCAACAAGACTAGTCTTTTATAAAAGACAATAAACCAATCAAATGTTTGTGAAATCCTTTAATTATAATTATCCTAGTTCAACAATTTTATTTAGACAACTGTGGTTTAGTTACGTAATTATGAATATTCATATATACACATTCTTTTTTAGAAGGAAAAACATTAAATTCCACCATCAGACAAATCTCCCTACTTTCTCAACTATTTCTACTCATCCTTCCTCCCTAACTTACTTCCATCTCCATTCCTATCCTTCCTCTGTTGGACTATCTTGGAGCGTCAACTATATTGACCTAACTCCAAATAGAACCCGTAAGCGGAAGTGTCACTACCTCGACCAAGCTTCCCCAACAGGCAACTGACAATCATCATCACACGTCTTGGGGAGCGTGAGCTAACACCGTCCTCCCATGACTTCAAGTTTCGGAGGATACATGGTGGGAAATTCCTCCACCCCTCCTAATCATAACTAGGGTCCACACCCTACAATGGAATATACAGTGGCACCATGTTGCTGGGAGTTTTGTCATCGTTTATTCAGTTTTGTGCAGTCTCATCACCTAAAATGCTGCATTGGTCCACATATCATAGCAATGCATCCAAACCCATATAATTTCACATACAAAGATTCATACCATAATGTTTCTCGGCTAGTGGTCATGACATTCACTTTCATCATTATCATCCCTTGGCTATTTCATAGCCCATGACCTGCAGATTAGTCTGTAACACAAACTCATACATTTCTATGTATTATCATCATATAATTGCATACAATCATTATTTCAATTAGATATCCATGTACCAACAACTTAACATCAAAGTTTTCAAGTTAGAAATAGATCTCATAATATCCCATAATTCAATTTCGACAATTTATCATTTATCAAATAGATTGCATCATATCCAACACCATTCTACTAGCATTTAAACCTTCATAGGATTCACATTCACACAATATGTCACATCATATCCATCATCATTAATAACACTTAAATATTCATAAATTTACATTCACATAGTAGATCGCATTATATCCATCATCATCAATATCATTTAAACATTCATAAAATTTACATTCTCGCAATATATCGCATCATAACCATCATTATTTAAATACATATAACATTCATAAAGGTTCATACATCTTAAAAGTTTAAGTGTATCATTCAATAGTTTCTCTGAAAAATAGAAAATAAAAGTATGTAGGCCTCAAGTAATCCTGGTTGTCTAAGTCAAAAGGTGGTGTTACATACACCCCACCTCCGAGAAACATATTCTCGAGGTGGTCAAAACAATTGAGCGATACTCTCATCGTAGTGTCTCGACGTCTTCCCAAGTAGAAGATCCTAGACTATACTTGTCCCATTGGACCTTAACTTGGTCTACCAGACGGTTCCTGAGCTGTCGAACTCTACGGTCCAATATGCGTAATGGTTCTACCATGAGAGTTCCCACGTCCAATACCTGCAATTCCTTCCAATTTAGTTTATGTGATTCATCAGCAACATAATGACGTAAAACAGATACATGAAATACATTATGAGTTTTATGGAAGTGGGGTGGCAATACGAGACGATAGGCAACGGGTCCAATTTTCTCTTGGATTCTGAACAGTCCTATAAATCGAGGTGACAACTTTGTCCCCTTCCTGAACCGTATGGTACTTTTATTAGGCCTGATACGAATGAAAACCTGGTCTCCTACTTCATAACTTTGGTCAGTCCTGTGTGCATCCGCATAACTTTTCTGCCTATCCTGTGCTTCCTTTAGTCTCTGCCTAATATGAATCACTTGTTCCTCCATATCTTGAATCAATTCTTGCCCAATTATTACTCGGTCTTCTAGTCTATCCCAACTCAACGACGTTCTACATGGCCTTCCATACAGGGCTTTGTAGGGTGGCATCCTGATGGAGCTATGAAAACTGTTATTGTAGGCAAAATATACCAGAGGTAGGTACTTCTCCCACTGGGTTTGATTATCCATGACATACATCCTAAGCATGTCTTCCATGACTTGATTTACCCTTTTGGTTTGCCCATCTGTTTCAGGATGATAAGTTGTTCTTAAGTTCAACTGAGACCCCAATGCTAACTGCAAACTTGTCCAAAACCTAGAAGTGAATCTGGAGTCCCTATCTGAAATGATCTTCTTAGGTATCCTGTGCAAACTGATAACCTCACTTACAAACACATGCACCACATTAGTGACATCGTAAGTGTCTCTAACCAGAAAGAAATGAGCACTCTTGGTTAACTTATCAACTATCACAAGAATGACATTGTGTCTATGATATGTGAGTGGAAACCCTACAACAAAATCCATAGAGATGACTTCCCACTTGGACATAGGAACATCATGTGGTTGTAGGAGGCCTGCCAGGTGATGGTGATCGACTTTCACTTGTTGACACTCTAGGCATTTGGCGACAAAATGGACTATATCGCAATTCATGCCTACTTAAAAGAAGAGCTTCCTCATGTCTACGTACATCTTCTTCACACCCGAATGCACACAATAAAGTGCTCTATGGGTTTCCTTCAGTATGATGCTTCGAATATCCCCATCTTCAGGGATGTACATCCTTCCTCGATATCTCAATAGTCTGTCTGCTTCCAAACTATATCCTTCATACTTTAGATCTAACTGCCTCCCACTCTAGAGGTTTGAAGTAACCTCTAAATACCAACTGTCTCCTTGGAGTTTCATCAACACATGTTCCCTCAGATTGACTTTTAAGGGTATCAAGGAGAAGACACGTGGTCTTCTGCTCAAGGCATCTGCGACCACATTTTATTTTCCCTTGATGTATGAAATACCTAAATCATACTCACTCATAAACTCACTCCATCGCCTTTGACTGGCATTCAGATCTCTTTGAGTGAAGAAATGTTTTAAACTTTGATGGTTTGTTTTAAGCTCAAAGTTTCACCCCACAAGATAGTGTCTCCAAAGTTTCAAAGCTAGCATTACAACTGCCAATTCTAAATCATGAGTAGTGTAAAGCTCTTCGTGTTTCTTCAAATTCCTTGACACATAAGCTATCGCTCCTACATCCGGCATTAGCACGGCCCCAAACCCTTGCTTCGAGGCATCCGTGCAGACTGTGAAGTCCTTTTCCATATTCGACACTTGTAGAATTGGCACACTAGTTAGTAACCTCTTAAGCTCAATGAATGCACTATCACATTCTTTTGTCCATTCATACCTTACCCCCTTGCGCTGCAAAGTGGTGATGGGTTTCATTATTTTGGAGAATCCTTCCACAAATCTCCAATAATAACCTGCTAGCACCATGAAGCTTCTAACCTCATGGGCATTTTTTGGCACTGGCCACTCCATAATGGCCTTTACCTTTTCTAGGTCCATAGAGATTCCTTCGCCAAAAATGATATGACCTAAATAGTGAATCTCTTTCTGGAAGAAGGAACACTTCAACAACTTCCCATACAATTTGTTCTCTCTAAGGCAGGACAACACTACTCGTAAGTGTTCCTCATGTTCTCTTTCGTTTTTGGAATAAATGAGGATGTCATCTAGAAAGACTTGTACAAAATGGTCTAAGTAATTTCAGAATATGCCGTTCATGAGGCTCATGAATATTGTTGGCACATTGGTCAATCCGAAAGGTACTATGACAAAATCATAATGTCCAAATCGAGTTCGAAAGGCAGTTTTTGGGATATCGCCTTCCTTAATCCTTAACTGGTGATACCCTGATCGCAAATCAATCTTTGAGAATACCGTTGCTCCTTTCATCTGATCGAAGAGGTCATCTATTCGTGACATTGGGTACCTATTTTTCACTGTAGCACGATTCAAGTCCCTGTAGTCTATACACAGTCGTAAGGATCCATCCTTCTTCTTTACAAAAATTACTAGTGTGCCCCAAGGTGAAACACTGGGCCTTATTAGCCCTAATTCCAGTAACTCTTTTAACTGCATTTGCAGTTCACAAAGTTCCGGCGCTGTCATCTGATAAGAAGTTTTGGAAATTGGTTCTGCACTAGGTTTTAGCTCAATAGTAAAATCAATCTCCCTCTCAGGAGGTAACCCTGGTAACTCGTTTGGAAAAACATCCTTAAATTCAAACAATATCAGGTACTGATCCAATGAGGGTCCCTTCCTTTCGTTCATTACTTCCACTACATATAGTCGACACCCTTGCCTCAAACATCACTTAACCTTCATAGTTGATATAAAGCGTAATGACACCTTTCTTTGTACACCCTGGATCTCTATTGGCCTTCCTTCATCGTCTACACAGAGCACCCTTTTTGCAAAACAATCTACCAAAGATCGATGAGCTTCTAACCAATCCATTCCAATGATTAGGTCGTATGCCCCGAGAGCAGTGACATATACCTTCAACCTAGTAGTACACACTCCCAAGTCTACTATACAATTATCAACACTAGGTCCTACTGCTTGTTTTTCCCCCGAAGCCATCTCGACTTGTTTAAAGTCATCGTGCTCGTAGGTTGCCAACCCACTCTTTTCTAATGCAGATGGTGAAATGAAACTATCCATTGCACTATAATCAAATGAAATCTTAACATTGATATGATTTAGCGTACCTGATGACTCCACCATTGTGGATTGATGTTCAACCTAGCAATTATTAACCGCTGCATAAATCTGGTGGTTGCTACTTGCTCTTCCCATCGGGGCCTTTCCTTCTGTATGCACGAATCCTGATTGTAACTCTGGGCAGTCACGCTGGTAATGGGGTCCTCTGCACCCCCAACAGGTAACACGAAATTGAACCTGTGCACTATTATGTGACTGTCTCTAAAACGAGTTCCTTCCCCTGGAACCCCTGCTCCTACTAGTTGTCCCCTAAGATGGTCGTGGACCTGTCTGTGTCGTTGGTGAAGAACGAGATGTTGCACTCGCTACCATTGAAATCCCTGCGATTATTGTCCTTGTTGCAACTCTGTTACCATATGGAGGTGGCCTTGAGCCCCCTCCCCTGGAAAATGTCCTAGGGCCCTTCCCCACGAATCCAGGACGATGCAGAAAGGTCAGTCTCATACCTCCAGTTAAGTTCATGTGTTTCTCTCCATAATGCGTATTTTCCACAGCTTCCGCTACTGAAGATGGTTTCCACATCCGCACCATAGCTCTTATCTTAGGGTTCAATCCATAGACGAAGCACTCTGCCTGTCGTTGGTCATTATCCATATACGAAACATATTTGATCAATTCCATAAATCTGATCTCATATTCTTCTACAGTTATGTTTCCCTGTACTAAGGAATGAAATGCCCCTACCTGTTGTTCCTGATAATAAGCTGGCAGATATTTCCTTCGGAACCTCTCCTCGAAAATTTCCCAAGATATTGTGTCTGAGGTAAGATGAAGTTGTCTTTCCAGGTTGCCCCACCAGTTCAAGGCATTGTCTCTTAACTAAAAAATTGTTATCTTCACCTTTGAGTTGGACGCATATTCCCTTAAGGAAAAACACCTTGTCATGCCTTCCAACCATGCTTCTGCGCGTTCACTGGCGCGACCCCCAGCAAACTCCGGAAGTTTGATCTTCTGCAATTCTCGAGTGATGTCTACGAGCGAATTTCCTCCCCCCAAATCCATCGGCGCTTCTAGATTACCCGTTCCATATGGTGGGTGTTCCACCTCGGTCCCTGCTGGTTGTCGCCCCTTTAAAGTCTCATTTATGGCCTCCAACGAGCGTAGTATGAGAGCTAGTTCAGGCGATGGTGGTGGCGGCGCTGGCAGTGTTGGAGGTGCCTGCGATGATGCTCCCTTGCCTCGATTCCCTCGAGTCCTAACCATCCTGTATGATTTAACCTGCATCAACCAAAGTTGTCAGGGTGAGTTCAAGGATGTTTCAAATTTGCGCTACTTAAACTAGAAACAGGGTTAGGCGTAAGTTTTTCTTGACTTTTCTGTAAACAGATGTTACTCTCTTTACGGGATTGGCTAGGTTAGGGCTAAAGAGTCTAAGATTTATTTCTTCTCCTAAGAAAACTATTGACTCCCTTTCCCGATAGCTATGTTAGCCTTACGCCATACTCGCCAATTCCTCTAGCTTACTTTCCTAGTGTGTATGTCACCTCCTTCCCGCTTGTCCTAGTCTAAGTCCTTTAACCGTTTCTCTTACAACTAAATATCCTTTGATGCTTGACTCGTGGGCTCTCCTTGGCGCATTGTACATATGCATTGAATTGTGTTTCTCGGTGGCTGCAGGTGCGAGTCTTGAGAATTGTAGTGTGGCTTTCAGGCATTGGAGCTTAGAGCTTGTCTTTGACTGGTGGAATTGAATGGAAGGGCTCGACGATTGGCTCGATGAGTTGTGTGTAAGGTCTCATGAGCTTGACGCTTGGATAATCGGAGATTATTCTTTAGGATAGTACTTTGCTACTATTGATAATTAAACTATTTATATGTGAATTTATTTTGTAAAAGTGATATGTGTGGCGCGTTGGTGTTTGGTCATTTCTTAAGGCTTAGGCGGTGGGTGGTCGTGGATTCAAAACCTGTCTTCTCTAACAAAATTTTAATCTAACCCAAATTTAATCTAATCCCTAACATCATTAATTAACTTTAATGTAGATTAACTTTACACTAAATAAAACAATTAATTTAAAATTATTATTACACTAAATTAACATAAATTAACTTTAAATTAATTTAAACTAAATTGACCTAAATATTTTTTTTTACACTAAAATAAAAAAAAAATTAAATGAACACACACACACACACACACAATATATATATATATATATATATATATATATATATATATATATATATATATATATATNNNNAAATAATTAAAAAAAAAACAAGTGTGGGCACGAATGGATTCCACGTGCCCGCCTTACTTCCTCCAGCGGCCCCTATCTAAACCCTAACCTTTTTCGTTGTAACCCTAATTCCTCTTTTCCTCATTTTTTCTTCTTGCGAGGTCTCTGGTTACCCAGTCGGCCGCCATGGCATCCTCTCATGGCTTCTCCTCCTCGTGGTCAAGCAAGAATACTCAGGTATTTTTTTTTCATAGATCAGAATATCCATGGACAAAACTTGCAGACCTCATTTACCAAGTTCAAAACAGTTAACCACAGAGTGGTTTCGTAATAATTTTTTTTTGAATGATCCTAAATAGACTTGAATTCTCTAAAATAATGGGTCAGATTCCTAAATCTTTTTCTAAGGGAACAAATCTTCCATTTCTTGTCACGAAAATCTGTGGCAGGATGACTTCATATAATTTATGAACTTCGCTCAATGGGGTACTAAAATTATTAAGCTGGTAGATTTGACCAGTTGATCAGTTGAGCATATGACAAGTTTAACTCTCTTCTAGATATTTATATGATGATTATGATCAATAAATTTTCACTTGCACTCTGATGCTGTGCATCACTTCTTTTCTGTCGGTTTATATATGTTTTGGTTTCCCATTTTTTTTTATTACTATTNTTTGCAGCGCATGCTCCTCAGCCGTGGTTGGGCGCTGGTGTGGTCGTGGCATGGTGTTGGTCGTGGCTTTGTGCTTGCGTTGGTCTGTGTACGACCTGGGATTTGTGTTGTGTAGTGCATGGGACTTAGTCCCCTCCTCCTCGTGGTTTGATTTGTCTCTTGTGCACTGGGATTTGTATGTGTAATGGATTGCTGACTTTGGTAGATGCAATGAAATGTGAGACTTGGCCCTCGAGCCCATATATATTTTTTTTACTAAAGACGTGTAGAATGAGTAAAGATTGGCGATGGCGCTTAGTGTGTTCGGATTGTGTTGGTTTATGTGTTGTTTATAACCTGTGGTTATATGTGCAAGTGATGGCTCGGTGACTAGGATCTCAGATATTGGCGTTCGAGCCCCAAACTTTTTTCTTTTTACTGAAGAGAAATGATGGGTTAGGGTATCAGGCAGTGGTTTTTTCAGGACTTCGACAGGGAAAAACTCCACCACTGCCTTCTGATGCTCTGAGGGGTCCGACGAATCACAGAATGTTACATCCATCCAGCGAGATCGAGTTAGGGTTTTAAAGGCGTGGCAAACAAGCTACAACCACTGCAATAGCCAAGGCGGCTCTAAACGTGCGTGCTCTCATGGGTTCGTCCTCCATGTGAATTGGCTTGGATCTTGTGTGCTCTACAGCCACTGCAATAGCCAAGGAAAACAAGTTGATGCACGTACGCTGGCGCTGGTTCTGTCAGACACATAGACACAACAGGAATCCAAAGGTAAAAATAATGCCGACTCATGCATTTCATTAGGGTTAGGATGAGGAAGAGAAAGAAGAGCCAAACTCAACCCGACTTAGATTTGACTGCACCCAACAAAGGATTCGATCCCATAAAACCTAAAATAGCTTCAGTGAATGAATATGAGCAGTGACATATTGTCAACAACTAAACAACAATATTAAATTAGTATCGAGTGATAGAGGAGAGGAGAGGATTCTATCACTATGCAGCACACATCATTATCATCATGAGGTGACTTCTAGGAAACTAGTGTCAAAGTTAAATGGTGTGTTGTCATTCTTTTTATTTTATTTACTAGTCTGAAAGTTAAGTGGTGGGATGTCATTCTTTTTATTTTATTTTAAAAAAAAGAGGAAATAACTACAAGTATTCGCATTCAAATTGTCATTCATTTCTGAACAAAAACTCAATCCGAATATTGCCATCAAAATCTGATCAATAAGAATTTGCTCACATCTTCAAATCTATCCAAATCGTTACAATTCCATCCATTATTTGCCAAATTCTCATGGTATGAACAACCCATATACAATGCTGACCATACTTTCACCCCTCGGTCTGCCTATCCCATACCTTCTTTGATATAATTGCGAATAAATAGAAATACTTGATTAAAAGTAGAAGTAGAAGCACTTCTGTAATATGATGCTATTTTTTTTTTAAGATTTCTATTTTAGAAGAAAAGTTATTTTTGAAAAAAATACAATTAGGTCCATGTGCAGGTCTAGCTTCTGGGCTGTTTGCTAGATGCAAAGCATGAACTTAAGCATCCAAACAAGAAATGATGGAAATCATGATGGCAAGGTATGAGAAGAAGGTTATGCGTCCACAAACTCGTAGTCATCTGATATCTCTATCTCTACAGTTTCTATATCCGTGTTAAAATGTTCTGTATGTATATTATTATTCATATTTATATCTGAGTTAAAAAAAAATCTTCCCTAAGTGTATTATTATTTATATTTATACTTGCGTTAAAAATTTGTGTGTTGGCTTGGAGGTTAGGTGGAGTTGGAGTTGGAGTTGGAGCTTGGCCCTGAGGCCCATAAATTTTAGAGAGTTTCAGGGTGTTTAAATTTCTGGGTGGGTAGGTAGGCCCTTGGCTCCAGATTTTGAACTAGGGCTCTGATACCATGTGTAGGGACCAGAAATAAACAA
Source organism: Picea engelmannii (assembly GCA_009831015.1). Lineage (NCBI taxonomy): Eukaryota > Viridiplantae > Streptophyta > Pinopsida > Pinales > Pinaceae > Picea > Picea engelmannii. Next base: position 59,102 of record ML840446.1, on the reverse strand, counting down.
GCCCAATAAAATCCATACAACTACACGTAACATTTCTAACATAGAATTTCAATTTCAAACATATAATTTCTTTGAGTGCGTAAATAATTCATTGAGCTTCAAATAAGCATATAATATTTCAGCAGAATTTAACATTTATCTACAACATGAAAATAAAAAAGCAATTCATAAATAAAATACCTACTTCTGATGCTAATTCCCGCCTTATGGTTGTCCTTTCCCTGCTGCCTTGCCTAGCCCGATGCACTGACCAACTCTGCCCAAACCGACTAACCTCCCAGCCAGCTAGGAGTAGCGTGTCTAGCTCCCTAGCTCCAGGAAACCGAAAGGAATCCTGGCCCCCATGCCCAAAACCCCCAGCAACCCGGTGCCCCCTGCAATGATTCACCCAAAAACAAAACTGCTCAAACCAACCAATATCCCATAGAAAAATATGCCACAGAAAAATCCTCCTGCCCTCCCCCTGCTCCCTCAAAAATGCTTCCCCTCCAA
>ML840446.1:22935-41883 GCA_009831015.1 Picea engelmannii | reverse complement strand
ATCATGTTGTTTCTGGTGGTATGTGGCACATCACATGGATCCTCATGGTTGAGGAGAAATGAATTTTTGAAGATGACAAAGTGAATTGTATATGTAGGCCCTGAAGGTAGTTAGAGAAAAGAATTACAAAATAAGAAAGTGTCAGGTCGGCCCTAATGTTAAAAGGAAGTGACATAAATGGTATAAATAAACATCATTATACATTCATTTGATACGATTCAAATTTCATAGGGAACAAGAAGTAAAAGAAGGCCGGATTTCAAGGCAGGATGAAGTCTTTTGGTGATGTGTTCTAAGGTATGTTATTTTCAGGTCATATTACCATTTTTGCTATAAATTTTTTTCTAGAACGATTTTGATGGTGAAATATCTATGATATTGAGAAGACATATCAAGGTACCTCTAGTAAAAATTTCAGCTCTTGATTCGCTATAATTATGGAGATACACTCTGTGGAAGATAGGGTTTGTGACCAGTCTTGAAGCTAGTCAATAAACAGGTGTTCCAGGTAAAATAGTCATAACTTATTCATATAGAATCCAAATGAAGTGGGACCACTTCCATTGGAAAGAGTATGGACTTTAGTTTCGTGCATGAGAGTTTCAGAATCGGATCTTAAATATTGAGCATGTGGCATGCTGTACATGTTGGGTCTTCGAAACAAACCAGAATTGAATAAAGTCTACCATTCTTTCTATAACCTGTTTTTGGGGAGGATTCAAGGATTGAAAATTGGAGGAGTTTCATAGAATACATTGAGTAATATTATCTACAGGATCAAAGTACTCCAAGAATTGAAGAATTGAAAAAATTGAAGAAGTCTCAGGAGGCATTATCAGGTTCTATGTGATGATTGGTTGATGGTGATGAATTAATGTAAGTTTTATTATCTATCATATATTCTTGGGTGGAAGGAAGGGGCAAGGATGGAGAGTTCAAATCTCTCTTGATATTGGAGTATTGTATCTTCCTCTTGGAGATTTATCCCTCCCTTTATATTTGGAAGATGTAGCTACCTTTGGAAGTCATTACTTCCCTTGAACATAAACTCTTGATTATTTCTCATATATTGTGCATGGTGTATTGTGGTGTATTGGTGCAACTTTTATACTATTGTTCATTTCTCATTGGATATAATTGAATGGTTTAAGTATAAGTTGAAAAAGGTTTTTAAATTGTACTTGATACTGATTCACCCCCCTCTCAGTATCAAAACCTTCATAAATCAGATTAACCACTGAAAGGTAGATCATGGAGAGCAACATGTATAAAAATGGAATACCATAGTTTGATGGACAAAAGTATGCATTTTGGAGCATAAGGATGAAGACATATATATAGGCACAGGGATTTGAAATTTGGCAATCAATTGTAGATGGATACATAGCACCAGTAGTTTCGTTGACAAATGACAAAGCAATGAAACTTAGTCAGAATAATTCCAAAGCCACAAATGCACTTTTGAATGGTCTTGGAGAATCGGTATTCACCAAAGTTTCACATTGTAAATCCACTAAAGAGATTTGGGACAAACCTCAAAATATTTATGAAGGATATTCAAAAGTCAAAGCAGCAAAGCTTCAAACTTACAGAGGTCAGTTCAAACAACTAAAGATGATTGAAGATGAGATTATTGCATCTTAATTTTTACGAGTCGATGAAATAGTAAATACAATCATGGGATTAAGAGAATAAATCAAAGAATCTTAAATTGTTCAAAAGGTACTAAGATCTCTTCCTATGATATTTGACCCTAAGATATCAACACTAGAAAAAAGAGCAGATCTGAATTCAATAATCATTGACGAACTACATGGAATCTTCACAACATATGAAATGAGAACTAAACAGGAAAATCCATATATAAAAGAAGAAACCTTCAAAGCATCCAAAAGGTCTAATCAAAAGGCAAAGAAAAAAATAAAAAGAACATAGCAGCAACAATGATGTCTCGAAAGATGATGAAGAAGTGGCCAACTTTGTCAGAAGATTGAACAAGGGAACCAATGACAGGTATAGAGGTAATATTCCTTTGTTTTGTTTTAATTGTGATGGTATCAGTCATTTTGTTAACAAATGTCCTCATAAGAAAAATATAAATGATGAAGGTTACTCAAAAAAAAAAAAAACATATAAAGGAAAAAGAACCACAAATAAAGTTTTCAAGAAAATCTTATGCACCAAAGAAGACATCTCATCATCAAATGAAGATGAAGTCAGTGACTGTGAGACATAAAGAGTTATAGTCATGGCAGTAGAAGACTCTAATAAAGAAGACTTCGAATAAGAATATGAAGAGGCCGAAGAAGAATACAAAGAGTCATAATTTGACAACCGAGAAGAATTATTCTGTTCCATAGAAGTTATCAAAAGACAAAAGAAGAAAAACAAGAAAGTACAAGTGGAACTAGACAAGAAAGAATACACTCAGGAACTAGAACAAATGATCACAAATTTAAAGGTTCAAATTGAATAAGCACTCAAAGAACATCGATAAGGAAGAGACATGATCATTGGAAATTTGGAAGCATAGATTGTCACATTAAGAAAGGATATTCAAAAGAAGCAGAACATCTCAAAAGTTTTGAATGACATTATCAGTAGTCAAAAACCTTATCATGACAAGTCTGGACTTGGATACAATCAGACAAAAAGGGGATCAAACTCCCAAACAACGGAACAAGAAGCATTCCAAAAATCTATGCATTAACAATCAAAGGGGATAGGAAGGTCTACAAAGAAAATTATAGGGATAGTCCTCCACCGATAAGATTCAAATTTCATAATCAACGACTGACAGAAACAAATAAGCCTCAGGAAGAAGAAGGATTCATAAGAGTACATCCCTTTAGAAGATATTCAACTCCCAGGTATCAAACTATCTTTTTTGGTTTATGTTATGCATGTAATAATTTTGGACATAAATTTGTGAATTGCAGAGATAACAACAAGAACATAAACAACTTTGAAAGCCATACACAAAAGAGTTGTCCAAGAAGGCCTAGTGAAATACAGAGAACAATTTACAATAGGTTTTAGTCTTTGAGCACTGAAGTGGAATACTACAAATGTAACAACTTTGGATACATGGCCAACTATTGCAGAATGACAGTCCCTTATAGAGAACCACAATAGAACCACAACAGAACCACAATAGTCACAGACATAAACCTTAGAAAAGGACATGGATAAGAAAGCTGAATCAGTATAGAAATGAAGAATGCACACTCGCTCCATAAAATAAGGAGAAGAAACGTGATTGGTATGCTGAAAGTGGTTGTTCAAAACACATGACATGTGATGGAGACAGGTTTCTTACCTTAAGAAAGGAAAGAGATGGATCAGCCTCCTTCAGAAATGATGATTCAGCTAAAATCATTGGAAAATGCACAATCATAATTGGTAACAAGAATACTAAGGCATAAAATGTTCTACTAGTAGAAGATATGAAACACAATATTCTAAGTGTGATTCGAATGTGTGACCAAGGTCATAAATTTACTTTCGAATCACAAAAGTGCAAGATAAGAAAAGAAGGTTTGGGAAAATTGATTGGAAAAACTGCAAGAACTTCAAGCAACATATATGTATTAAGTGGAATTGGAAATGAAAAATGTTTCCTAGGAAAGGAACATGAAAGTTGGCTATGGCACAAAAGAATGGGTCACATACATTTTGATAACCTTGTCAAAGTTAGAAAAAGGGAATAAGTTAGAGATATATCCCAGATCACGAAACCAAACAACACTTTATGCAAGAATTCTCAACAAGGAAAACAAACAAAGACCAGGTTCAAATCAAAGGAATATTCAACGATAAGACCACTTGAAATTGTGCATACTGATATAGTTGGAACAACTAAAACAAAGGGTTTAAAAGGTGAGGAATACTTTATGTGATTAGTTGATGATTATACACGAATGACTGCAGTTTCCTTTCTTAGGAATAAGTCGGAAGATTTTGAAAACTTCAAGGTCTACAAGGAAATGGTTGAAAATGAAATGGATTAAAAAATCAAATGCTTGAGATTTGATTATGGAGGAGAGTTCACTTCAAATGAATTTATGGACTACTGCAACATGAATGGAATAAAAAGGAAATTCTCTATTGCTAGGACACCTCAACAGAATGGAGTTGTTGAAAGAAAAAACATGACAATATGGGAAATGGCTCGAACAATGCTAATGGATTCCAAATTGATAGATATCTTTTGGACACAAGCCATGCATACAACAGTTCACATTCAAAACAAAGTAATTCTCATAGAAAATGCTGACAAAACTTCATACGAGCTATGGAAAGAAAGAGAAGTAAATGTGAAGTAGTTCATAGTTTTTGGAAGAAAATGCTACATCAAAAGAGAAGATGGAAGACTGGGAAATTTTGACTCTCGTGTGGACAAAGGAGTACTTGTTGGTTACTCAAGTACAAGGAAGGAATACAAGTGTTACAACCTAAGATTGAACAAATTTGTGGAAAGCATCAACATAACAATTGATGAAATATGTATACAAGAATTAAAAGAAGAAGAAAATGAATCAATGGAACAAATTTACGAAGAAGAAGCAGAAGATGAAAAAGAAATAGAAGGGGAAGATGAAGAAAATTTGACATAAGTAGAAGAGAAAGTTCAGCAAGTGCCTCCAAATACACGTAGCAAACGAGTACATAAGAATCATCCTTCAGATCATATTATCGGAAACAAAGATGCAATATTTGAGACTGGAAGAAGAATTTTTCCCCAGAACAAATGCACCTAGCACTCTCATCTATGATTGAACCAAACAGCTTTGAGGAGGCCAACAAGGATGAATTTTGGAATAAGTCCATGGAGGAATAATTGGATCAAATAAAGAAGAATGACAATTGAGAATTCATTCCAAGACCAAAGAATAGGAATGTGATTGGCACAAAGAGAGTATTCATAAATAAATAAAACGAATATGGACAGGTTACAAGGAACAAAGCTAGATTGGTATGTAAAGGATACACTATGGTTGAAGGAATCGACTTTGAAGAGACATTTTCTCTAGTTTCTAGAATGGAAGCAATCTGATTGCTCCTAGCTTATGCATGATCCAATAATATTAAAGTGTATTAGATGGATGGAAAATCATCATTTTTGAACGGGGAACTTGAAGAAGAAGTCTACATTGAACAACCAGAAGGATTTCAGTTTTCATAGAACACAAATTATGTGTGTAAATTGAAGAGGGCCTTGTATGGTCTAAAATAGGATCCTAGAGCATGGTACTCTAGACTGGATAAATATCTACAGAAGGCAGGGTTCAGAAAAGGAAGTGCGGACAACAACCTCTACATCAAGGTAACTCAAGATAGTATTTTATTAACTGAAGTTTATGTTGATGATATTATTTTTGGAAGTACTGATGACAGGTTAAGCCAGAAATTTGCAAAGGACATGTAGAATGAATTTTAAATGTCATTACTTGGAGAACTATCCTTCTTTCTGGATCTTCAGATACGTCAAAGAAACCAAGGAATTTTTATTTCTCAAATGAAGTATATCAAAGAAATGCTAAAGAGGTTTAGAATGGAAGATTGCAAACCAATTACCACTCCTATGTAAACCAGTTGTAAGTTGAGAAAATATAATGATTCAAAGTCTACATACCAGAGGCAATACAGGATGATGATTGTTATCTTACTAAATGTGACAACATGCAGATCAGATGTAATGTAGGTGGTTGGACATGTGGCACGATTTCAAGCAGCACCAAAAGAATCACATGTATTATCAGTGAAGAGGATTTTTAGATATCTCAAAGGAAATGAAGAGTTTGGATTATGGTATCCAAAAGGAAAGGATATATCACTTATTGCATACACAGAGGAAAATTGGGAAGGTTGCATTGATGACTGATGAAGCACTAGTGGAGCAACATTCTACTTGGGTGAGTGTTCAGTATCATGGCTAAGAAAGAAACAATCATCAGTATATTTATCTACAACCGAGGCATAGTATATTGCAATAGCATCATGTTGTACACAGGTTCTATGGATGAAACAAACTCTGACAAATATAAATGTTGATTATGATGAGCCCATTCTAATCTATTTTGATAATACAAACACCATCAATATCTCAAAGAATCCGGTGATGCAGTCCAAGATGAAGCACATTCCAATCAAGTATCACTTTCTACGGGACCAAGTTGTAGTAAAGAACATCAGAGTTGAATATGTAGGCACAAAAGAACAAGTGGTAGACATGTTTACAAAACCGCTTCCACGGGAAGCCTTTGAGTATCTTTGCCAGAGACTCAAAGTTATTTCAACTCCAAAATGAATGATTTGGAATGCTTATCTTATATGTCTTAGATGTACCATAAAGAGGAGAGTTCAAGTCGGGAGATTAGTTTCAGGAAGAGTTCATTTAGGGGGAGTATTGCTAAGGACAGTTCAGTTAGAGGGAGCAACCCCTGATGGAAAGATACCTTTTCCATTGATGACACAGGGGGCGATATTTATCAGATACAGAGAACATAGGCATGGTTCTAGGGGGAGTGATGGTCAGAGGGGGAGCATGAGTGATATGGCTTCATTATTGCATCAAATTGTTTCCATCAATGCCAAAGGGGGAATTTGTTGATTAATTGGGCTGGTTGTCATTGATGTCAAACCTTGAAGAAAGTCCGGTAACGAATTCCAATAGCACAATGGTTTGGGTAATGGACCTAAGTTTGTTTGATGGATAATGGTATGAGTTTAGGGATATTTCCAGGTAAGACTATTCCAGATGGATAACACATCTCATGTAATTTCTGGTGGTATGTGGAATGTCACATAAATCCTCATGGTTAGAGAGTTATGGCCATGTGAAGTTGGAGAACCCTCATAAGTCATCTAGAAGCCCCTAAAAGTCAAAGTGTTTGCAAAATAAATTATTTAAATAATAAAGTTAATGGAGAACTCCTTCAAATAAGGAAAGTAGAATGCTACATGAAAGTATAAATAAGAGGCAAGGCTCTCTCATTTAAACACACTTGAACACATTGGATATATTTTGTTGTGTAAGGATTATTGCAGGTGTTCATTGATACATTTGAAGTTGCAAAAGTCTGAGGTAGTATGAAGGGTTGACATAATTTTTTTTGGAATTACAGTGAATTCTAAAAAACTTTAATTTTTGAGGTGTACACAGGCTGACAGTGTATTAGGGTGCATACATACACGGGATGACAATGTATTAGGGTGTGTACATGTTTGTAAAGCCATGTAAACTTGAGAAGATGAAGATGGAGAGGTTCTAGATTCTGATATCAAGCTCCTAGGAAGGTATACAATGCTCAGATACATCATATCTATCCATTGGTTCAAAAGGTATGTCTTATTTCTATGAATAGTTGTATTTTGATGTATGCATGAGAAATGGTTATGGAGATTTGAGGATTCTCCCTAGAGACTAGTGGCTGGATGGGATCTTCTGTATAAGTCAGATATACATAAATACAATGTTGGTATATTTATCATTCATACTTCTTGTTGAGGCACATATTGTATTTCTTGGCATCTTGCTAAGGGTTTTTGTGGTATATGGTTGAGAGCTTGTATTGATTGATGTATTGAGAAGTTGAATATCAGAAAGGGTTTGAAGTCTAGATCATGTGAGGGTTATTATACTTATTCATGATTATACACACTTATGGCACATGACTAGAGAGAGATATGTATGAGGATGCATGCATTGGGTACAGATACAGTCTGAATACAGTGACAGGTTAAAGATCTATATGAAAGAAGTTACACAGGGTTAGAAGTTTTCAGAAGAAAGAAAACCCTAGTTTTTCAGAAGGCATACACAGGTTGCATAACAGTTTGGTCATGTACATACACAGGCTGCATAACATATAGGGTGCACACATACATGTGCTACAACACTATAGGTCGCATACATGTTGTATTTTTTTGATCCATGTTCAGCTTAGGTATAAATTGATTACAGGGCAGTTGTATAGATTAGTTGAGGGTTAGTGGTACAGATTGATACAGGTGTACAGTGGTATATCTCACAGTGATAGTGTGACAATGGTTCCATCATTCTACTTCTACTTCAAGGTGGGTGGACGGGGAAAGGATAGGTGGTTGTATCCACCTTTCGTTTGTAGTTAGAGAACATAGGGGGTTGTAGCCTCCTTCTGGTTGTAGCCAGAGAATTGGGGAGTTGGAGCTTCCCTCAGTTTGTAGCCTGAGAAACTAGGGGGTTGGAGCCTCTTTCTAGTTGCAGCTGGAAAACAAAGGAATTTGGTGATTCCAATGAATGTAATTCTTCAAGACATATAAGAAAAAACATTCTTTGGTTTTCTCCCGCTTTGGGTTTCCACATAAAACATTGGTGTACTGTGTATGTGTATGATTGTTCATTTGTTCATTTTTATTTACTTTACAAATATTGGATGACAATGCTACATTGATATAACACTTGCATTCTATGGACAAAAAGGATTAAATTTCTCTATTACTGATTCACCCCCCCTCTCAGTAATTGAGGCCATCACCCCAAGTCTTATGCAAGGAATGCATATCTAAAAAAGGACTGAGTGAAGTAAAACAAAAGTTAAAACCCAAAAAATGTTAAATGAATAAGGAAAAAGGAAAAAAGGAATTTGGAAAAACACAATGCCAAGGAAAGTGCAAATCAATGCATAATCACTCCATTATTTCAAAGACACTCATGTGGATGAATATCTTGCACTAACTACACATGACTATGCAATATCACTCATGAAGTTAACCCCCAAACCATACCATCTATCATTACACATGATCCTTGATGGGTTTTTTGGGAAATAATTCTCTTCTTGGGTAATAGCACATGCAATAGGGGATAATGATGACCCTCCCATGCCTAAACTTGGAAAATTGTATGAATTCTATGAGTTATTGTGAAGTTTGAAGATCATGCTTAATATGATATACCTAATTGAATTTACATTTAACATGACTCATTTTTTTATGTTGCATTGGAATTATGTACATGATTATGGATTGATGTCTACATTGGATCACTTCATCCCCACTTTGAATGATGTGCTTTGCATGGATATGAATTGTATTGATCCTTTCTCCTTTGGAGGAATTTGAGGAGGCCCCTTACACACTTGATGGAGGTTGTCCCACTTCTTTTGGAGGTAGTTGGTATTCTTTGAGGACATCACACCTTTTGGAGATGCCCTAACACCTTTTGGAGATGATGTGGCACATTTTTTAGTGGATGTTTCACCTTTTGGAGATGATTTTTCACTTGGAGGATGAAACATTGCACCATTTTGGAGGGAATGTTTCACTTAGGATCCCCTACACATGAATTTTGATATCATTTGAGTGATTTTTTCACTCTTGGGAGACCACACATGCCACATGTGTGATGTTTAGCATGCATTTATGGAAGACGTCTTACCTTTTGAGAATTTTACTTAATCTTGTGAGCATCGTTGGCGATATTTTGACTCATCCACTCTTGCTTCATTGATACTTTATTATTATGACCTTATCTCTAGGGATTGTAAAGAGATCAAGCTTTTTATTTATATTTTTTTAGGTTTTAAGATAGTAAAATGATGTTATTTTAATGAGAAGGGTTATAGATCTCTCATATAAATAGAGAAGCACTTCTCATTTGTGAATGATTTCTAGAACTTGTGGAGAACAATTACTAGTCTAATTTTATTCTTATATATTTTATAGGGATGGATAACTAGAGTGAATTATTGAGGAGATGTCTTATAGATTGTGAATCATCTTGAATATTTTAAGAAACTAGGTGGATATTTAAGGTTTGTAGTGGATTGGCATAGATGTCAATCCTGGATCTACTTACATCCTCTCAAGGGAGTCCTTGGTGGACCCCATATTCATATGGATTTTAATAGAAGAATGAAAGGAATATAGATTATTAACATGTGCTTAACACAAAATAACAAAGATACTGTAAAACTGGTTTTCTATTCAATAAGGAAATAAGTTGAAATTGTAAAATGCAGTGGAAACAAGCTTGTTGGAATGGTGGTGGCTTATCTCTGAGAAGAGATGTGATGGCTGTGCTCATTCACAAGAAGATCATTATAATGAGTCTCTGAAGGAATTTTTACAATAAACAAGAATGCCCAAAACCCTGTACATCCAAAAACCTAACCCTAGGAGATGAAGCGCCAAAAGTCATGTGGGCCCCGTTTGGGTAAGTTAGTACATTAACTTCCCAGGGTCGTAACTTTTGAGTACGATCCCCATTTTAGGCGTATGATATCCCACTGGAAAGGAATTGTCGAGGAGATTCATGTTGGGGGAAATATTTAAGGAAAATTTATATTGCTCTCCGTTGTCCCAAAAAACATCGTTTAGGGCCTCAAAACGACTCTAGAAGTTAAAAACTGCTAAAAATAGTAAATTACCAAAATTGCCAGAAAACTATTTTGAGCCAGTTGGAAAAGGTGGGTGGCCATAAATATCCACCTAGATCAATCCTCCCTCCTTAGGAAAGTATGGTATCCATTGCGTTGATTTCCCCCATTAGATGAGGAATTTTTTGCTGAATTTGGCCCCGGGTGAGCCACATGCCTTAGTGCAGGAGCTTCCCTTCTTTGACGACTTGATAAAGCTGGATCCTTTGTTGTTGAGTTCCCTTGATTTGTGTGTCCACAATATGATCAGTGGATGCCTTTTGTATGTATTTGAGGTTGATCTCTATTGGGTTCAGTTGTTCTTCTACTTCTGAGGTGTCAAATAATGGTGGGAAATAAGGGCGAAGGAGATCCACGTTGAACACTGGGTGCAGGCCAAGGAAAGGAGGAATGTTGAGCTCAAATGAATTATCCCCCACGGCCTTGGTGATGGTGTATGACCCATAATGTAGTGGGAAAATATTATGATGGGGTCATGTAAGGTGTTCTTTCTGCAAGTGCAACCAAACTTTGTCGCCCACATGAAACTTGTGTGGCACTTGATGTTTATCATGGTGCTACTTGTACTTGTTAGTGGAATTTTGTAGGATATCCTAAACCTATTGGTAGATGTGTTGGATATGCTCAATGAACTAGGTGTCTTTTTCAGCTTCAGTTGGAGCAGGAGATGATTTGGTCGAGGTGATCACAAGGGGAAGTGCAACATCTATGGGACCCAATGGTTGGAATCCCAACACCACTTGAAAGGGGTTATGGTCAGTTGAGCTATGCAGGGGTCAGTTTTAGCTATGATATACATAGGGAAGGATCTCATCCCATGTGTGAGGGTGCTTTGAATTATACATGCGAAGGATATGCACAATCATTCGATTTACGAACTTGGTTTGTCCATCTGTCTTATGGTGGAAGGTCGTCGATTTGGTGAGCTTGGTATCCAACAGTGACCAGAAGCTTGACCAGAATGCACTGAGAAATTGACTGTCCCAATCTGAGACAATGTTTTGTGGTATTCAAAAATGTACCCAGAATTGTTCAAAGAAGATCTCAGTAGTGGTCTCTGTTGTGATGTTCTTCTTGTAGGAAACCAGAATCACCATCTTATAAAAGAGATCAACAACCAAAAAAACACAGTCATTTCCCCCCTTGGTGGATGGGGGGGGGGGGAGACATGTATTCCATTGAGATGGATTCCCATGGCCTATTAGGAGTGTGAAGATAGGTGTACAGGCCCTGTTTCTTAGTGGTCGGTTTGGAAACAATGCAGGTAGTGCAGGACCTGATATAATTGATGACCTCCTGTCAAAGTTTCAGCCAGTAGAAATGTTTATGCAACATTTCCACTGTATTTTCAATGATGAAGTTTTCTACCACCCGATTGTAGTGGGATTCCCACAATACCTCATCTTTTAAGGGCTTGATGTCGCACGACAAGATACACTGTTGGATGACACAAAGATCGCTTCCTTGGCGGAGCCATCCAATGGTGTAGGGTTGTGGGTGTGGCATTGTCAGTAGGGCCAGATGCTTGACGACCTTTGCTGAGATGAGGTTCTTATTGCTAACACTATCAATGATGAAGTGCAACGGTGTGCCTTTTACCCACATCTATGAATGGAAGAGGCGTTCTCCTTCTTCTGGCTTGTTTAGTTCACCAGGTTGGAGCTTGGTGGTACAAACGGTGGCATTGGATTTCGTGTCAATGATCTATCTTCCCCTTTTTGGTTTTGTCTTGGATTCAGAACCCGCATCTGATTTAGAGGCTTTCACTTCGGCTAGTAGTGACTTCTTTGAGTGGAAATCAACAGTTTTATGACAAGGGGTCTTATGGATGTCACACCACTTCTCGGTATATTTCTTTGTCTTTCTAGTGTCCTTCTTTGCTTGCGGATTGGAATGGTTGTCCTGATATTGTCCATCTTTTCTCTGTAATTTGTTATGTGGGTTGGGGCCACCCTTTCTTGCCGTTTGTTGTGAGGGGTTCCCAGGTCCAAATTTCTGTGTCTTTTGTTTGAGCTTCTGCTTGATTTTGAAAGCATATCGGTAGGCCACGCCCAAGGATAAGATGTCCAAAAATTCCATTTTGGTCTGGATGTATCTATTCATAGCACTGCGATACTTGAGAACCAAATGTCACTCTGAATATTTGATACCCATGTTGGTGTGCAAGGTATGGAATATATTTGTGAAATTTGGCACTTCCTGGTCTCTTTCTTACTACAGTGAGCTCCATTTGGTATACAAGTCGTTGTAACTTCCGAAAGGGTATTATTGTTCCTTAATAGCATCCCTAAAGGATTCCCAAGTCTCTATGAATTTAAATAATGAGGGTTCCTCTGTTTCCTTTTTCTCCCAAAAACATTCCCACCAATCTTTGACACGGGGAACAACTTTGAGGAGCGCAAAAGTAATGTTTTCTCTATTCGAAAAGTTATGGACAGAAAAATACCCTTCTATTACATTCAAACACTTGTCTATAGAATATGCATCTATCTAAACTTCAAATATAGGAATATCGAAGTTTATTTGTAGCTTGAAGGGGGCGGTGCCTCCGTTCGAAAAATATCCATCACCTGTTGGTAGAAGCCGAAGGATTTGCGTGAAACTATCCATCATCTCGTTCCTTTGTTGTGTGAGGGATTCCTTAATAAACAATTTGAAAGGATCTCATGTCCCATCATCTTTATTTTCTCCTTCCATGATAGGTCACTTGGGCGTGCTAGAGATTTTTTCCTAAAGAGAAACAAGCTCGAGACCCAACTCTTTGTACTCCGACCTTGTTGGGGACATGCATTAAGGCTACAAGGAGAAGACCGCTCTGATACCAATGATCTGGATTTTATGAGAAAAATAAAATGAATACAGATTATTAACAGGTGCTTAACACAAAATAATAGAGATACAGTAAAACTAGTTTTCTATTCAATAAGGAAATAAGATGAAACTGTAAAAGGGAGCGAAAACAAGCTTGCTAGAATGGTGGCGACTTATCTCTGAGAAGAGATGTGATGGTTGCGCTCATTTAGGAGATCATTAAAATGAGGATCTTAAGGCCTTTTTACAATAAAAAGGAATGCCAAAAACCCTAGACATCCAAAAACCTAACCCTAGGAGATGAAGCGCTAAAAGTCATGTGGCCCCATTTGGGTAAGTTAGTACATCAACTTCCCGGGGTTGTAACTTTTGCATATGATCTCTGTTTTAGGCGTATGATATCCCGTTGGAAATTTATTGTTGAGGTGATTCATTTTATGGAAAAAATCGAAGGAAATTCGTTATTTCTCCCCATTTTCCCAAAAAACATCGTTTGGGGCCTCAAGATGGCTCCGTAAGTGAAAAACTGCTAAAAATAGTAAATTACCAAAATTGCCAAAACACTATTTTGAGCCAGTTGGAAAAGGTGGGTGGCCACTGATATCCACCTGGATCAATCCTTCCTCCTTAGGAAGCAATGGTATCCATTGCATTGAGTTCCCCCATCAGATGAGGAAATTTCTGTTGAATTTGGCCCCGGGTGAGCCACTTGCCTTGGTGGAAGAGTTGCCCTACTTTGATGACTCGATAAGGATGGATCCTTTGTTGTCGAGTGCCCTTGATATATGTGTCCAAAATATGATCACTTAATACCTATTGTATTCAATCGGGGTTGATCTCTGTTGGTGTCAGTTGTTCTGCTACTTCTGAGGTGTCCAATAATGATGGGAAATAAGGGCGAAGGAGATCCACGTTGAACACTGGGTGCAGGCCAAGGAAAGGAGGAATGTTGAGCTCAAATGAATTATCCCCCATAGCCTTGGTGATGGTGTATGACCCATAATGTAGTGGGCAAATATTCTGATGGGGTCATGTAAGGTGTTCTTTCTGCAAGTGAAACCAAACTTTGTCGTCCACATGAAACTTATGTGGCACCTGATGTTTATCATGGCACTACTTGTACTTGTCATTGGACTTCTGTAGGATATCTTGAACCTATTGGCATATGTGCTGGATCTGCTCAATGAACCAGGTGTATTTTTCAGCTTTAGTTGGAGCAGGAGATGAGTCGGTCGAGGTGATCGCAAGGGGAAGTGCAACATCTATGGGACCCACTGGTTGGAATCCGAACCCCAACTTAAAGGGGTTGTGTTCGATGGAGCTATGTAGGGCTCGATTGTACCTATGATAGACATAGGGAAGCCTCTCATCCCATGTGCGAGTGTGCTTTGAATTATACATGTGAAGAATATGCACAATCATTCGATTTACAACCTCAGTTTGCCCATCTGTCTGGGGGTGGAAGTCCATGGATTTGGTGAGCTTGGTGTCCAGTAGTGACCAAAGGCTCGACCAGAATGTACTGAGAAATTGACTATCTCGATCTGAGACAATGGTTTTTGGGATTCCAAAATGTACCCAGACTCGTTCAAAGAAGAGATTGGCAGTGGCCTCTGCTGTGATTTTCTTATTGCAGGAAACGAGAATCACCATCTTAGAAAAGTGATCAACAACCACAAAAGCATAGTCATTTCCCCGCTTGGTGGAATGGAGGCCCGACATGTAGTCCATTGATATGGATTCCCATGGCCTATCAGGAGTAGGAAGTGGGGTGTATAGGCCCTGTTTCTTGGTGTTCGGTTTTCCAATAGTGCAGGCAGTGCTGGACCTGATATACTTCCTAACCTACTATCAAAGTTTCGGCATGTAGAAATGTTTTTGTAGCATCGCCACTGTCATTTTGATGCTGAACTTTCCTACCACCTGACTGTAGTGGGTTTCCCAGATCAGCTTCACTCGCTCACTTGATGAAACACAAATATGGCCCAAACGAGAAAAAAACCCAGCTTGAAGATGGAAATTATTGACAACTGTGTTTGCACCCAGCATTTGGTAGGTGGTGGAGAAGTTTAAGTCTATCTCATAGAGTTGGGGCCATCCAAAGGTATCATTGTTGTAATATTCGAGCACCGTCGTGAGTGACACGAGTGGCAGTCTGCTGAGGCAATCAACAATGTTATTGGTGCTACCTATTTTATACTTGATGTTGAGGTGGAATTGTTGCAAGTATGTGGACCAATTTTGATGGTAGTCATTCTGCAATTTTCCTTGTGTTTGCATGAACTATAACAACTTATGATCAGTGGGGATGATTGTCTCCTTTCCAAGAATATAATGTCTCCACTGGCAGTAGGCTTTCACAATGGAGTACATTTATTTTTCATAAGTACGCTACTTACATACAACATCTGATAGTGGCTTACTATGATAGGTCATGGGGTGGCTGTGATGAGTGAGAACATCCCCCATAGCATAGTCTGAACCATTTGTCTCGATCTCAAATGGATGTTGCAGGTCTGGTAGTGAAAGTACTGGGGCTGAGCACAAGCGCTACTTCAAATCATTGAACGCTTATTTTTTGGACCGGCCCCACAAAAATTTTACCTTACCACAACCCATGTTTATTTGGCTGAGGGCCCATGCAATATGAGAGAATCCCTACATGAACCTGTGGTAGAAATTCGCAAGGTCCAAGAAGCTCCAAATCTCAGTGAGTGTGGTTGGGTTTGGCCAATCACGGATGACTTGGATCTTGGTGGGATCCACATGTACGTCATGATGATCAATGATGTAGCCTAGGTAATGGACCATGTCCATGCCGAAGGAGTATTTTTCCAAGTTGGCGTATAGCTTTTCCTGCCGCAGGGTTTGAAGAACCTACTGACTATGTTGCAAGTGTTTGGACCAAGTCTTTCTATAAATGAGAATGTCATCCAGATACACCACTACAAAAGTATTGATGAATGGTCATAGGATATCATCCATCATCGTCATGAAAGTGGTTGGATTATTTGTCAAACAAAAGGGAATGACCAACGATTCAAAAATGCCTTCCTTTGACTTGAAGGCAATCTTCCATAGATTTGTCTGTTATATCGGGACTTGGTGGTAGACATAATTCAGATCAATCTTATAGAAGCATTTGGTCCCCATGAGTTGATCAAGGATTTCGTTGATTCGGGGAATCGGGTATCGGTTTCTGACTAGGATTTTATTCAGAGCCTGGTAATCAATGCAGAGTCACCAGGTTCCATCTTTATTTTGTACCAACATGATTGGGCTCCTTAAGGTGACGAGCTATGACAAATGTGCCCCTTGTGGAGCAGTTATTGGATATGTCGCTTGATCTTCTCATTCTCTAAGAGAGAGTGGTGATAGATTGGCCCATTGGGTAGCAGTGCGTTGGGGGTCAGATCGATGGGGTGCTTTACCTGACAGTGAAAAGGTACCCTAGTAGGTGAGGAGAGGATATCCGATTATTCTTCCACGATCTTATCTACTTGCTTCTTCTATGTGGAGAGGTCGGTCAGAGAGACCCTGGATGTGGCTGTGATCTTTCGATTATTCTGAGAGAGAATCATGAAGAAGACAAACTTCCACGTCTAAGAGATGACCTTCCTACATTTCTTAGTATAGATCAAGGAAATAACACTAGGTGGGACTGCCTCGGGTATCCTGTACAATTTCCTGTTCACAGTAATAATAACACTACAAGGCCTAGACTCATATACATCATGACGTTTCCATAAAAAATGTTGGCCCAAAATAACTTCACAAACATCGAGAGGGGAAACATCACACAATACCTAGTCTTTGAAGCACTTGATGTTGTACAATAGTCGACACTGTTGGCTGACACAGAGATCGCTTCCTTGGTGGAGCCATCCAATGGTGTAGGGTTGTGGGTGTGGCGTTGTCAGCAGGGACGGCCACTTGAAGACCTTTGCTGAGATGAGGTTCTTCTTACTACCGCTATAAACGATGAAGTGCAATGCGATGCCTTTTACTCACATCTGTGAATGGAAGAGCCCCTCTCCTTCTTCTGGCTCATCTGGTTCACCAGACTGGAGCTTGGTGGTAGAAACAGTGGCACTGGGTTCTATGTCAATGATCCATCTTCCCTTTTCTAGTTCTCGCTCGGAATCAGAACCTGCATCTGATTCAGAGGCTTTCACTTTGGCCATTAGCGACTTCTTTGAGCGGCATTCAACAGTGTTATACCAAGGGACCATATGGAAGTCGCACCACTTCCCGATATCTTTCTTTGTCTTTCCAGTGTCCTTTGCTTGCAGATTGGACTGGTTGTCCTAATACTGTCCATCTTTGTTCTGTCCTTTGTTCTGTGGGTTGGGGTGACTCTTTCCTGGATTTTTTTGTGCGAGGTTTCCAGGTCCAAATTTATGCGTCTTTTGTTCAAGAGTTTGCTTGATTTTGATGACATATCGGTAAGCCGTGCCCAAGGATGAGATGTATAGAAATTCCATTTTGGTCTGGATGTATCTATTCATAGAACCATGATAATTGAGAACCATATGTCACTTTGAATATTTGATACCCATCTCGGTGTTAAGGTCCTAACCCGCACATAGGTAGATCAATGTATTCAGATGTAATAAAGGTCAATATTAATAAGGCCTTTCAATAAAATAGAATAAGGCAGATGTAAGAAGACCTAATAGAAGCTTCCACTTCTAGAGGGATCTTCCTCTAAATGCTTCTTTTTAGTATAAATAGGAGTCGAGGGTATGAGAACCCTATCTTGGATATTATTGTAATAGAGCACTGCTCGACTGGAGGTTTCCCCCTCGAAGAGGCCTGTGAACATTGCTATCTGAATCAAAGTGTTATTTCTGTTGCTATTTCATATATCATTCTGTGCATTGTGAATATTATGCTGGATATTTTACTGTTATTCTGTCATTTCTAGCATTTCATTTTTGTTCTGCATATTTTATATATCTGGTATCTTGCAAGTGGTATCAGAGAACTTTCCTTGGCATAAATTGTGGGTAATTTTTTTTTTAGGGTAGAGACGTATTCCGGTGTCTTTAAGCCACAGAGATCTGTCGTTACGCGTATAAACCCGCGGTTGATGGAATCATACATGCAGGAAATACAAGTGGTTCTTAAGAACACATCTGTTTTCCACCCTTGTAACCCCTGTTGGTACCCCTTCGAGTGGTAGCGCATCAGACAACACCTGTGTATGGATCGACCTAGAATTCCTGAAGCCCTCTTTAGATAAACCTATCGGCCGCCAGACTACTATAGTGTCACCAAGAACAACACTCGGGAAGATACTCTCTAGTACCTGGGTAGTCGGGTAGTACGACTAAGGGTACAGTCTATCCTCCTTAGTTAGTGCCCTGAGATATTGGTTCGAGTACTACTATTGGACCCCGCACGTATATCAGAGAGCTATAGCACAGGGCAAACCCTTGTCTGTAGAACCCTTGAATACCTAACCCTTGGGGAGCATAAACAAATTAAACCGGCGAGATCTATTGTCGTGCATTTGTGTTTGGGTTTCTAAGTAAAAACACATTTCTCTCTGGTTCAGAATTTGGGGACTTCAACACTGCAACATTCTTCAGACCAAAGTATAACCTCGCAGCAAAAAAAAAAAAAAATTGGAAATTTTTTCACCATTATTTGAGACCTATTCCATTAGATTCATCTCTTTGCCCTTATCACATTCCTCCATATCATTTTTCTG
>ML840446.1:0-18361 GCA_009831015.1 Picea engelmannii | reverse complement strand
AGTAGCATCCCTGAAGGATTCCAAAGTCTTCGTGACTATAAATAATGAGGGTTCCTCTATTTCCTTTTTCTCACAAAAATATTCCCACCAATATTTGACATGGGGAATGACTTTGAGGAGCACAAAAGTAATATTTTCTCTATTCAAAAAGTTATGGACAAAAAAACACCCTTCTATTAAATTCAACCACTTGTCTACATCATTTGCGTCTATCTGACCTTCAAATATAGGAATATTGAAGTTTATTTATACCTTGAAGGGGGTGGCACCTTCGTTTGAAGAAGATGCGTCACCTATTGGTAGAAGTCGAAGGATTTGCGCAAAACTATCCATCATCTCATTGCTTTGTTGCATGAAGAATTCCCCAATCAACAATTTGAAAGGATCTCATGTCTCGTCATATTTAGTTTCTCCTTCCATGATAGGTCGCTTGGGTGTGCGAGAGATTTTGTCCTAAATAGAAACAAGTTCGAGACCCAAATCTTGGTACTCTGACCTCATTGGGGACATGCATTAAGGCGACAAGGAGTAGACCGCTCTGATACCAATGATCCAGATTTTATGAGAAAAATGAAATGAATACAAATTATTAATATGAGATTAATAGTAAATAACAGAGATACAATCAAATTGGTTTTCTATTCAATAAGGAAATAAGATGAAACTATAAAATGCAGTGGAAACAAGCTTGCTGGAATGGCGGCGACTTATCTCTGAGAAGAGATGTGATGGTTTGTTAACGGGCGCAATTGACCGCTCGTTAATTGGAGGGGTGGATCCAGTCCGGGGTTGTCTAAATAACCCAAGCCGTTTGGGATGATCCACTCCGACGGGTTTAGTGGCTCTGTTAGCCGATCTAAGTCCTAAAAAAGTGAAAGAAAAACTAAACTAAAGAAACTAATCTAAGTGAAAAACAATTATTGCAAACTATATACAAATCTAAACTATATACATACAGTTTACTTACTAATATTATACAACAATAATTCTACTTATTAAATGTTCAACTATCAATACAATTAAATCTCGATTGTATATGTATAGTATTTACAGAATACAAATTTTGATCGAAGTTTGCAAAATCATTTGTAAACTGTTTTATGACAGCGAAGCTATTATTTCTTATTTTTATAATTTTTATGAGAAAGAAATAAAATAAAAGCTATCTAAGCTAATCAATAAGAATAGTAATCTGTACTGAGAAATGAAATAATAGCTACCTAACTAAGTAATAAAAACCACAATATATATTATATATCTATCTAAACTACAGTGAATCCTTTTGGTAATTAAACTATTGAAATAAAATAACAAACTGACTTGAAATGAGCGCTTCCTATTTGTCTTGTGCATAAGCATCTGCATTCATTGTTTGATGAGGTAAACCCGCATTATATCCTCCAATACTTCGCATAAACACGAAGTAACAACGCTTCAAAATTGCTAACGACAGAATAGATAAAGGATATGGCAACAACAATTTTATAATTTACAAACAATCACATCAAGATAAATCCCTCTGCAAAGATTTGTACATAGTTGTTCATTTAACAAAGAAGATAAACCTTCTTTTCATTAAATTAAAACAGGGTAATTGTTGTAAGTGAAATGAGATACATCAAATATGGACAGAATTTAAATCAAATTGCATCAACTTGTAACAAATCTTGATATCTAAAGTAGTCAATAATTTGATTACAAATTAAAATGCACAACAACTTGAATAAAAGTAAGATAAATTGAAAGCTAAAGCTGTTACAAAACATCCACTTTCATTCGAGTCTGTATAATTAGTCCATACTCTCTATTTTCCCAACAGTGATGGGTTGTTTACAAAAAATAATAAGTATATAAAGGACACAGGGTAAAACATCCCTGTGGAAAGTATCAGAACTGTTCACAAAAAATATGGGAAAAATCTCCTAGATTCCTATTTCTGCCTAAGACTGACAACCTAAAACAAAACTATGTAACAAAAGTATGTTCTAAACTGCCACAGCAGATCCAATTCCCATTGAAATTCATATGTACCTGTAGGTGGACAAGAATAAACAATTTTAGACAATGTTCAGTTGTAAAATCAACAAAAATCCAACTTTTATGACTAGCAACAGAATCTCACGATTTTGTAGCTGGTCATATTTACAAACAAAATTGTTTTAAATGAATCCAAATAATAACAATAATGTATACAATGAATCAAACAACTCTTAATTACTAATTCAAAACAAGCAAATCATTCTTGGTAAAACAAACCAAATCTTTTATGCCAATTCAAAATAAACGAAATCGTATTGCATTAATCGAATGGTAATAGGGATGTATGTCAAACTACTTTTTTATTACCAATTCAAAACAAATAGAATCGTTTTGACAATTCAAAATCAACGAAATCATTTTTGAATCAACAAATTATATTCTATTTATCAAACCAATCTTTGATACTAATCCAACGCATACACAAACGACTATGCTAATTCAAGACATACAGAATCGTTTCTGAATCAAACCAAACAAAAACTAAATCAAACTAACTCAGAGCCAACACAATCCTTTATACTAATTCAAGAACAATAAAATCGTATTAAATCGTTTCAATCAAAACATTACCATATTCGATCTAGCAAACAAATCGGATATGCTAATTCAAACCAAATCATTCAAAAATCGATGTTGAAATAACATACCTGGGTTGTAGGAAAATGATTCGGTCAGGATAAATTTGAGTTAACAAAGGTAGTAGTTGTCTCAACATTTCTGAAGACGATAGGACCCATGATCTTTTGTCTCTTATCGTAGGCTTGTAGCCTATCATTTTCCTTCGAAAACACAGTAAACCATTCCTCCAAGGATTTAATTTTGGATTGCAACAGAGGAACATCTGTGTAGTAACGTTCCAGCCAAGAGTTGCATTGAGTGCACTGTTGTTGATCGGGCCGAGCCACTATAGTTGAGGGTTCTTTTAAATTACCAGGGGTTCCACTGTCAAACTTAATTCCCGGGAAGTTAGGGTCATCCTTGAGTCACGGTGGAAGGTTGGATATGTAGTCATAGAGTTCAACAGAACAAAGGCCTTGTGGAATCTTCGCTCAAAACAATAGGCTTCTGGTCTGTGTTTTGTTTGGGCTTGTTCCTAGCACACCTAGATGCCCATCGTGCATTCTTCTTTCCCTTACTAATGGCATCGGTATTACCCTTTCCCTTCTTCCTTACAGGCCTCTTAACGGTCTTAGTATTGTCTTTAGAACATGGGTCGGCCATGGTGTCGGATAGGTCAATGTTGGGGCAAGTCGAGGGTTTGACAACGGGTAGGAGGGTAGGAGGTGGCACGACAGGCCTAACAAGGGTTTCAGTGACCACAGTCTTGTCCACTTGAACACATTCAGGAGTGGCGAAGCCATTCCTTGATAGGAAAGCTTTCCAACAGTCACAACTAAGCCTCAAATGATAAACGATAATGATTTTTATCAAGCAGTGATGGAAGAGGCTGGAATCAACCTTCTCCCTCTTAAATCGTTTCGACATTTTATACAGACTGCGTAGGAGGTAGTGAGGCATATTCAAAGAGAAGTCTATGAAATTCATAAGCAACCGGAGATGGTAAAGAAACACTAAACCATAACGACCTTCACAAGTGACGAATTTCTTAACAATGGCTAATAAATCATGCCACCTGGACTTAAGGGTAGTGACAGGAATACCTTTGTCACAACTGCCAATTTTCCTCGATGTGACTAGGAGCGGCCATGGCACTTCGTCCACATTTGAATTCTTAAACCACCTCTACCCTTTAGCTGGTAAACCCGTGGCTGAACTGAGGAATTCTTCGTTTAATTCTAGTTGGATGTCTCCAACCTTAGCCTTGCATCCGTCGAATGTGAGGGAAAACTGTTGGGTGACCGCAAGGTTGAAACCCTCAAAATTTTGAATGAAAACTAACCAGCCATTATTCTCCAGGTCCTCACGAGCATTGTCAAATAGCAATAGCGTTTGGACGCCATTAGGTTCTATGTGCACTACAGGTGCCATGGGAGAGAACACACAGTCGGCAGGGTAAACAATGAGGGGGGTTGGAAAGCGTATATGCAGGACCAAATGCTCACAGGCTCCCCCGAAACAAACAGAGGTAGTCGGAGATACAAGGCAGGCATTAATGCCTAAGTGTGCGAGGGTGGTGGAATGAAATGAACCATGAAAAAGATTCATATCGAAATGTACAATCGACGACGCTATGGTGATTCAAATTACTATTGGTGTATGTTAAAAACAATGTAAATGACATGCCAAACAAATAACCATTAGTAACAATGACAAGTCGATCCGAATAACATTTTTATGATTTAAAATGAAAGAATATTTTGAATATAACACCAAGGATTTGATCATAAAATTTATGTGTTGTATGAAACCATTGCACCATGGGTCTAATCAAAGACAATAGAACATCAAACCACCATTGTATCAAGGATTCAATCACAATCACTAGAATACCATTGCATCAGAAACTTATAAAATGAAGTCATATTAACAAAAAATGCAAAGTGAGCAAAGGTTTGGTGTCTTGCCAACTGTATGGCCATTGTTGAGTCAGAGGTGAAATGACCATAGAACAAGATTATTCGTGAAAAACCGGTGACGATTTTAATGCCATTGACATGACTTTGAACTCAAGGTTTTCACACTTGCAGTCGTGAAAATAAAATGAAAAGAAGGTGTGCAAATGTGCAAGATAATCATGTCATTTTATTTAAAAGATCATGATGAGTATTAAAGGTTAAAAAACACTTGTGTAGGCAGCTTGTAAGGAAAATATAAAAAATGCGATATGGCTACCAACAATGGCGACAAACTGGTAGAAGCAGTTATCTCTGCCATAAGAACAAATCCAGATTATGATAATGAGAATAATTCTAACTCAAAAAAAACCAGAAAATTGGTTAAACATCATCATTAATCAAATATTCCAGCAGTGCTTAAAAGATGAAAACTGATAATAGTCTTAAGACAAGTGAGCCACGATATTAAAGACAAATCTCCAATATTGTTGACAGAGCCACTACTACCAGCAAGCATCCATAACCTCGACAGGGTTGCCGTTTAACCCACTCTGACATCTGTATCATGCCAAGAATTTCTAGATCAGAATAAAGGACAGTTTAAGGTCAAGAGATTTCATATTTATGAATTTTCATATACCCGACATTGCTTTGCTGCCAGCGGGCCTATTCAATACCCTGACAAAGTTGTCTTGGCGTCATGCATGCATTTACCCGCTGCCAGCATACCTTTTCATCATCTCGACAGGTTTACAAGCACTTCCCATAGCTCTTTTATGATTTATTTAATTTTTAAAGATATGTAATTGAGCGAGGTGACGCTGAAAATTATAATATTTTGGACATATTTTTACAGACCTTGAGAAAATTTTTAAAACTGTCCTTCATTAGGATTCAGGGATGGTTTGTTTACAAAACCAACCTTCGAAGGCAGGGAGACATCTTCTGAGTTATTCCCTTAAGGAATAGGGACAGCGTAAGAAGATAATGGATGATCGTGACAGGCTTTACTTACAGACTGAAATCAATAAACTTCTTTCAAACAACATTTTTTTCTCAACTTGGCTGTAAATTTCAGAAGCATATCACAATAGATGTTTAGACATATTTTCATCAGTTATTTCAAAGAAAAAAAATTTTGTTTTCTTTGTCTGAACAACTCATAATTTCAGGTATGTGTATTTCCAAAAGAAAAAACAAATAAGTGTGAGGGAAAAATCAAAACCAAAATAGTAAAAGAAAAGAAAACAAAAAAAAATATATTTACACAGTATACATAGAGTTATCATCAAGAGAAATATCTTTTCAGAGCTTGGCCATTCACCGGATAAGTGTCTGGATCTCCCTCTAGATTCTGTAATTGGAAAGAGCTAGGACCCAATTTCTCAGCAATTACAAACGGTCCTAGCCATAAGTTCTGAAAATTCGTATGCTCTCCCTTTCCCTCATGCGGTTTGTCCCATTTCAAGACAAGGTCACCTACTTCGAAGTTCCTATCAGAGGCAGAGTTGGAATCAAACCAGCTTTTAACCACTAGTTGATGCTGATCTAACTTACGTTTAGCTTGATCTCTTACCTCTTCTAGTTTTATTAAAGCGTTAATTCGGTTCTCCAAAGGAGGGAAGTTTACTTCTTGTATTTTCTACGAAAGCTGTAGTGAAGAAAGAAGAATATGCGGTGGCAGAATTGCTTCTCTACCATAGACGACAAAGAAGGGAAAGTTACCTACAACAGTTTTCGGTGTTACTCTATCAGCCCAGATTGCGTTTAACAGTGCATTGTGCCAATTTTTGTGATTTTCAGCTACCGTTCTCTTGATGATTTTAATCAGATTCTTATTTGTTGATTTTGCCAATGCATTGCCCTGGGGGTAATAGCTAGAAGAATACTTCAATTTAATTCCCTTTTCTAGAGTGAACTCGCTCATCTCAAGAGATGAAAAATAAGAAGCGTTATTGAATATTGAACAGTCAGGGATACCAAAACGAGTAATAATATTTGAATTTTAAAAGGCAATTACCTGACTGGTATTCACAGTTCTTAATGCGACAGCTTCAGACCACCTGGTGAAATAATCTGTGGCTGTTATGATAAACTTATGTTGCTGTGAGGATGGTGGATTGATTGGACCTATAATATCAAGACCCCACTGCTGAAAAGGGGAGTCTATTGAAATAGGCTGCAAAGGAAAGGCTGGTTTCTGTATCCGCCCGAGTACTTTTTGACAAATAATACACTTGCGACATAAGGCATGGGCGTCTCTAAAAAGTGTGGGCCAGTAATAACCAGCTCTTAAAACTTTATGGACAGTGGTGTCATCACCAAAATTCCCACTAGCTTCTCCTGCGTGCAATTCTAGTAAGACCTTTTATGCTTCATCTTTCTCAAGACAACGCATTAGTACTCCATCAAAATTTTGACGAAATAGAATACCATTAATCAAATGAAAGGAGGAAGATTTTAATCTTAAAGATCTTCTTTTAGTGGGATCCAGGTGGCAAGGGGTTGACCCATGTTCAAGACATAATTTTATATCATCATACCATGGACTGACATAGTTTTGTGCACAACAGATTGAATTTTGGTTGTGCTGTCCTGGGTTTGGCATATCGTTTTATTCTTGCTCTCCTGCTGCTGATTCAGCGACTAACTTCCATAGCCCTTGGCCTCTCACTATTTGAGCTGGGGTGCTCTCTATGTCATACTATTGCAAGGAGGTAACCCAGTTCGCCCTCTTTTCACCTAGTTCTTTCTGCACTAACATATTTCTGACGACTGGGTAAGGGACAATAATTTTCATCCTAGATTTCAAAAGATAAGATTGGAAGTGCTTAACTTCTTTAAAAACAGCATAGGCTTGTTGATCTACCATTGAGTAATTAAGTTTCACACCTTTGAAAGAAGAGCTCATAAAGGCAATTGGGACTTCATAGTTTTCAGCGTTCTTTTGAGTTAGGACAACAACGTAGGAGCGGTCAGAAGAAAATGTGTAGAGCGTGAAGTCCTGCGAAAATTTGGGGCTCATGAGAGAAGGAGCGTCTATTATGGCCTTTTTTATCGAATTAAAATCTTGATTTTCTAAGGGTCCCCAATGATATTGTGCGTCTTTCTTAATTAAATTATGTGAAGGTCTCACCATTTCGGAGAAACTGGGGACGAATCTCTTGACAAAGTTTATCTGGCCTAAGAAAGACTGCATAGACTTTTTTGATGAGGGAGGGGGAAGTTTCGAGATGACTTGATTCCTTTCAGGTTCGATAATCATCCCTTTTCATGACACAATAAATCCTAAGAGTTTACCTTGTTCTACTGTGAAGATAGATTTTTTAGGATTCAAGGAAATGCCGTACTTACGACATCGCTATAGAACGACTCTTAAATGAGCTAGATGATTAGTTTTGTTTTTGGAAAATGCAGTAACATCATCTATGTAAAATACAACAGATTGATTGATCAAGCCTTGGAAAGCGTTGTCCATCGCTCTCTGGAAAGTGGAACCTACATTAATGAGTCCAAAGGGCATTTTCCTATAAGCGTAGGTACCCCATGGAGTGCGGAAGGTAGTTTTAAGTTGGTCTGGAGGAGACATCAGGACTTGGTTGTACCCTGAAAAACCATCCAATAAGGATATTCTTTCAGAACCAGATACCTATTGAAGGATCTGTTCCATGGGTGGGACAGGGTAGCTGTCTTTATCAGACGCTCGATTAAGGTTTTGGAAATTGACGCATAGTCGGATTTCCCCACTTTTCTTTCGGACACGGAAAAGGTTAGAAACCCATTGTGTGTGCCTAACTGGGAAAATTATCTTAGCATTTAGGAGTTTATTTAATTCTTTTTTGATGGTCGGTTCGAGCTTAGGGTGCATTTTTCTCAACTTTTGTTGAAACGACAAGGGTTGGGGTTTCATAGGAATGACGTGTTGTATGATGTTAGGGTCAAAAGTTTTAAGTTCATCATACATCCATGTAAAAACATCTTTGAATTCTTTAAACAATTTAATAAAGGTGGCTTTCTCTTGTTCAGAACACCACACCCCTAAATTAATGCACTGTGGATTGTCATTAGTTCCCAAGTTTACTTTTTCATATGATAACGAGGAACTATTGGTTTTACAGTTGACCGATTTTTTGAATTTATCTTGAAGATCATAAAATTTTTCTAATCTAACTACAGATTTAGGGATCGAATTTACCATGTCCGATGAAGATTCAAGAGATCTTGGATCTGGTATTACCGTGAAATCGCGCAAATTGTCGTCATGAGTGCATTCCTCGATCACCACACCTTGGAATGTTTCTTCCATATGAAGGAAACTAATAATTTTTTGATCGTTGTCGAAGACTCTCCAATTCGTGATGTTGTCGAGGATGGATGGCCTGAACAACAGTTCAACGGAGAATGCATTCGGGGACAAGCCTTCTACAGGAAAGAGTTTGGAAGCTACATTAGCTAATAAATCAGCTTCAAAATTATTCAATCTAGGAATAGAATTTATATTGAAAACAGAAAACTTGTTCATTAAATTCCATACCTCGGATTGGTAGCTTTTAAGATGTGGAGACAGACAGTGGATAGAATCTCTTACTTGTCTTACCACAATTTCCGAATCGCCAAAGACAGTCAAATTTTGAATGTTCATATCTAATGCTTTTCTGAGACCCTATAATAAAGCCTTGTATTCTGCTGTGTTATTAGTACATTCAAATTCTAGCCTACATGCAATCAGGGTTTTGTTACCTGCGGGATCGATAATAACGCAGCCCGCACCAACTCCTTCTTTGTACTTTGACCCGTCAAAGTAAAGAGACCATATTTGATTTTCATCGGGTGCATGAGACCATTGTGTAGAAACTGTTGGCTGCACATATGCTACAATCTCGGACTATTGTTCCAGGTTGGTGATAGCTGAAGTTTTGGCCATGAAATTGCTGAAAAAGGTATCCATCCCTTGTATTTCGGGTGAATCGACAAAAGGCGTAAATGGTTCATTGGGATCATTTAAATCTGTGACTGTGAGATTTAGGTAGCGTTCACGATTTACCTTGATCTTGTTCGACTTGCCGTTTTCGGGCAGCCATAAGTGAGACCAATCCATCGCAAAGTAGCCATGTAGCTGCTCTGACCAGTCCCTACTTAAAAATAGACCATACACTTCTGGAATATCCACAACAATAATATCAATCACTTGATGAACTTTGGGGTTAGACGATAATCTTATAAGTACATTCCTTAATTCGCCTATAAATTTAACACTAGTTCGATCAAGTTGGATGATTTTTAAGGTGGATGGTTCAACTTTAGCATTAATCTTCTGACACACAGACCATGGCATTACATTGGATGACGCTCCTGAATCTACCATACAATTGTGCACGTTTCTATTAAAGATTTCGAAAGTTAACAAAAATGGAGGTACATTTCTACGAGTACTAAGGGTGGAAGCTTGTGGATTTTTACTCGCAGTCTCTAAAGATAATTTATCTACATTTGTTACATTATTTACATGAAGGCTTCCCTTCTTGTGAGGATCAGAATTATTCTTAACAGAATTCTTCTGAGGAACTTTGTTCTGAACAACCTTGTTACTGCTTGAATTACTGTTCTTGTTGTTCTCTGTGATATTCTATAACATTTTTTGTAGCAGAAATGAAAATTTTAATAATTCATACACATAAATGTTAGCCCTTAACTTTTTTAGATCTTCAACTCAATCATAATATAAGTTAGGGTTTACATGAATCTGTTTAGTCTCATCTGGTTTAGATTGTTTTGGGGGCAAAGTCGTAGTGTTTTCGGAAGAAGGTTTGTTTGTTGTCTTACTCCTGGTATTGTAGGGATGAACTGTCTCGAAATTAGATTGAAAAATGCTATCCGAGAAGTGTCCAAAAATGTTCGGAGAAGATTCTTCTTCTTCAACTGTCTCTTGTTCAACTACTTCCTCAGGGATCTCAGGGGGAATCAAGTTATCCTGGGCTTCTAGAATTGTTTGAAGGGCGAATTGCATACTTTCTAGATTTAGGCCCTCGGTATTTGGGTTAGGTCAGTTGGTGGGAAAAGGCTTCTTGAACAGGGGTTTGTAAGGCCCTTTGCTTGAAGAAGCCTCTTCGGCCATCCTTTTCAAATATATAAGTTTTCTAAATCTGATCTTTCAGGTTGTGTTTTACTTTGAGCAGGTCTAGGGAGGATTTCAATTTTCTTTTTGGAAGAAGAACTAGTTTCTATTTCGTTGCTAGTAGTGTCTTTTAAACTAAGGATGTCTTTTTCAATCTGGCTGGCCTCTTCGAAGGCCTCTAACAACGTGTCTTTCTTATATCGTTTTACCCAAATGGCTATACTTTGATGCAAGGCTTTAGTGTAGTATGCTATGATAAGATTCTCAGCAGGCATCGAATCCGTAGGGATTCGGTTCTGAAGTGTTAAGAATCTTTAGTTAAAGTCTTTGATTTTCTCTTTGCGGTTCATTATTAAACTAGAAAGCTCCATAACTAGAACTTAAGGGGACTTATCATCCCCAAAATTCTCAACAAAGCAAGATTCAAACTTTTCCCAAGACACGATGGTATGGGGCTGCTGGGAAAAGTACCAAGTAGAGGCATTTCCCTTGAAAGTATAGGGGAACAACCTACAGACTACGTCTTCGTGTTCGACATTATGGAGTCTAATGGCTAACATAAACTTTTTAATGTGATATTCGGCGATATGATTAGAGTTAGGGTCAAACTTGGGAAGCCAGTTCTCCGGATGTTTGGGTAAGGTATGCTGAGGCCCGGGTACGGCCACTGCATCTTGGTTGAGCCAAGGTCTGGCAGGATTGTTTTGGTTGGCCATTGGTGTAGTCCGTGTGGAAGGATGAGAAGGGGAACTGCCTTCATCAGAAGAGTCTTCTCCATAAGAAGAAGGAGGTGATGGAGGTGGTGAGGGAGGTATTCCAGTTCCTCCTGCAGCAGGAGTGAGGATTGGATCTGTGGGATTTAAAGTGAGGTTAGTGCCTCCAAGTTGTTCTCTGATATCAGAGAAATCCAAATGTTGGTCCAAAGGTCAATTTGGTTGCCTTAAACGGGCGAAGGCACTATGTGTTCTTAAGAGAGATTGGTGAACAATCTCTTGTACGTCACCACCTGTAGGATTTGGGGTTACTGGTTCGACTGTGATCCGTAGATCGTCGTTTGATGTGGTTGTTGTTTGAGGGACAATGTTATCGTTTGAATGACTTCTTGTCACTATAGGTGAGAGGTTGGGTGGTGGAGGAGTCTTATGACCACCTCGTGCCATTAATACTTTTCAGGCCCTCCTTCTAGCGCCATTTGTAGATGGGTGAAATTTACCGCTCGTCAACTGGAGGGGTGGATCCAGTCTGGGGTTGTCTAAATAACCCAAGCCATTTGGGATGATCCACTCCGATGGGTTTAGCGACACTATTAGCCGATATAAGTCCTAACAAAGTGAAAGAAAAACTAAACTAAATAAACTAATCTAAGCGAAAAACAACTATTGCAAACTATCTGCAAATCGAAACTATATACATACAATTTACTTACTAATATTATACAACAATAATTCTACTTATTAAATGTTCAGCTATCAATACAATTAAATCTCAATTATATATGTACAGTATTTACAAAATACAAATTTTGATCAAAGTTTGCAAAATCATTTGTAAACTGTTTTATGACAACGAAGCTATTATTTTTTATTTTTATAATTATTATGAGAAAGAAATAAAATCAAATCTATCTAAGCTAATCAACAAGAATATTAATCTGTACTGAGAAATGAAATAATAACTACCTAACTAAGTAATAAAAACCACAATCTGTATTATATATCTATCTAAACTATAGTGAATCCTTTTGGTAATTAAAGTATTGAAATAAAATAACAAACTGACCTGAAATTAGCGCTTCCTATTTGTCTTGTGCATAAGCATCTGCATTCATTGTTTGATGAGGTAAACCCGCATCAGATCCTCCAATAATTCGCGTAAACATGAAGCAACAACGCTTCAAAATTGCTAACAACAGAACAGATAAAGGATATGGCAACAACAAATTTATAATTTACAAACAATCACATCAAGATAAATCCCTCTGCAAAGATTTGTACATAGCTGTTCATTTAACAAAGAAGATAAACCTTCTTTTCATTAAATTAAAACAGGGTAATTGCTATAAGTGAAATGAGATACATCAAATATGGACACAAATTTAAATCAAATCGCATCAACCTGTAACAAATCTTGATATCTAAAGTAGTCAATAATTTGATTACAAATTAAAATGCACAACAACTTGAATAAAAGTAAGATAAATTGAAAGCTAAAGTTATTACAAAACACCCACTTTCATTCGAGTCTGTATAATCAGTCCATAGTCTTTGTTCTCCCAACAGTGATGGGTTGTTTACAAAAAATAATAAGTATGTAAAGGCCACAGGGTAAAACATCCCTATGGAAAGTATCAAAACTGTTCACAAAAAATATGGGAAAAATCTCCCAGATTCCTATTTCTGCCTAAGACTGACAACCTAAAACAAAACTATGTAACAAAAGTATGTTCTAAACTGCCACAGCAGATCGAATTCCCATTGAAATTCGTATGTACCTGTAGGTGGACAAGAATAAACAATTTTAGACAATGTTCAGTTGTAAAATCAACAAAAATCCAACTTTTATGACTAGCTACAGAATCTCACGATTCTGTGGCTGGTCATATTTACAAACAAAATCGTTTTAAATGAATCCAAATAATAAGAAGAATGTATACACTGAATCAAACAACTCTTAATTACTAATTCAAAACACGCAAATCATTCTTTGTAAAACAAACCAAATCTTTTATGCCAATTCAAAATAAACAAAATCATATTGCATTAATCAAATGGTAATAGGGATGTATGTCAAACTTCTTTTTTATTACCAATTCAAAATAGACAGAATCGTTTTGACAATTCAAAATCAAAGAAATCATTTTTGAATCAACAGATTATATTCTATTTATCAAACCAATATTTGATACTAATCCAATGCATACACAAACGACTATGCTAATTCAATACATACATAATCATTTCTGAATCAAACCAAACAGAAACTAAATCAAACTAACTCAGAGCCAACACAATCGTTTATACTAATTCAAGAACAATAAAATCATATTAAATTGGTTCAATCAAAACAAAACCATATTTAATCTAGAAAACAAATCGACTATGCTAATTCAAACAAAATCATTCAAAAATCGATGTTGAAATAACATACATGGGCTGTAGGAAAACGATTCGGTCAGGATAACTTTGAGTTAACAAAGGAAATAGTTGCCTCAACATTTATGAAGACGATAGGACCCGTGATCTTTTGTCTCTTATCGTAGGCTTGTAGCCTATCATTTGCCTTTGACAACACAGTAAAGCGTTCCTCCAAGGATTTAATTCTGGATTGCAATAGAGGAACATCTATGTAGTAACGTTACAGCCAAGAGTTGCATTGAGTGCACTGTTGTTGATCGGGCCAAGCCACTACAGGTGAGGGTTCTTTTAAATTACCAAGGGTTCCACTGTCAAACTTAATTCTTGGGAAGTTAGGGTCATCCTTGAGGTACGGTGGAAGGTTGGATACGTAGTCATAGGGTTCAACAGAACAGAGGCCTTATGAATATGGGTATTCTTCGGCCAAAAAGCATTCAATCTCAGAGTCCAAATTTTCGCTCAAAACAATAGGCTTCTGGTCTGTGTTTTGTTTGGGCTTGTTCCGAGCACACCTAGATACCCATCGTGCATTCTTCTTTCCCTTACTAATGGCATCGGTATTACCCTTGCCCTTCTTCCTTACAGGGCTCTTAACGGTCTTATTATTGTCTTTAGGACATGGGTCGACCATGGTGTTAGATAGGTCAATGTTGGGGCAGGTCAAGGGTTTGACAGTGGGTAGGAGGGTAGGAGGTGGCACGGTAGGCCCAACAAGCGTTTCAGTGACCACAGTCTTGTGCACTTGAACACATTTAGGAGTGGAAAAGCCATTCCTTGATAGGAAAGCTTGCCAACAGTCACCACTAAACCTCAAATGATAAACGATAACGATTTTTATCAAGCAGTGATGGAAGAGGATGGAATCAACCTTCTCCCTCTTAAATCGTTTCGACATTTTATACAGACTGCGTAGGAGGTAGTGAGGCATATTCAAAGGGAAGTCTATGAAATTCATAAGCAACCGGAGATGGTAAAGAAACACTAAACCATAATGACCTTCGCAAGTCACAAATTTCTTAACAATGTCTAATAAATCATGCCACCTGGACTTAAGGGCAGTGACAGGCATACCTTTGTCACAACTAACAATTTTCCTCGATGTGAATAGGAGCGGCTATGGCACTTTGTCCACCTTTGAATTCTTAAACCACCTCTGCCCTTTTGCTGGTAAACCCATGGCTGAACTGAGGAATTCTTCGTTTAATTCTAGTTGGATGTCTCTAACCTTAGCCCTGCATCCATCGAATCTAAGGGAAAACTATTGGGTGGCCGCAAGGTTGAAACCCTCAAATTTTTAAATGAAAACTAACTAGCCATTATTCTCCAGGTCCTCATGAGCATTTTCAAATAGCAACAATGTTTGGATGCCATTAGGTTTTATGCTCACTACAGGTTCCATGGGAGAGAACACACAGTCGGCAGGGTAAATGGTGAGGGGGGCTGGAGAATGCATACGCAGGACCGAATGCTCATAGTCTCCACCGAAACAAACAGAGGTAGCCTGAGATACAAGGCATACATTAATGCCTAAGTGTTCGAGGGTGGTGGAATGAAATGAACCATGCAAAACATTCATATCGAAATGTACAAACGATGGCGCTATGGTGATTCAAATTACTATTGGTGTGTGTTAAAAACAATATAAACGACATGCCAAACAAATAACCATTAGTAACCATGAAAATTCGATACGAATAGCATTTGTATGATTTAAAGTGAAACAATATTTCAAATATAGCACCAAGGATTTGATCATAAAATTTATGTGTTGTATGAAACCATTGCACCATGGGTCTAATCAAAGACAATAGAACATCAAACCACCATTGTATCAAGGATTCAATCACAATAAATAGAATACCATTGCATCACAAACTTATAAAATGAAGTCATATTAACAAAAAATGCAAAGTGAGGAAAGGTTTGGTGTCTTGCCAACTGTATGACCATTGTTGAGTCAGAGGTGAAATGAACACAGAACAAGATTATTCATGATAATCCGGTGACGATTTTAATGCCATCGACATGACTTTGAACTCAAGTTTTTCACTCTTGCAGTCGTGAAAATAAAATGAAAAGCGGGTGTGAAAATGCGCAAGATAATCATGTCATCTTATTTAAAAGATCATGATGAGTATCAAGGGTTCAAAAACACTTGTGTAGGCAGCTTGTAAGGAAAAGACAAAAAATGCGAAATGGCTGCCAACACGGTTGCACTCATTTGCAAGGACATCATTACAATTAGGTTATTAAGGAATTTTTACAATAAAAAGGAATTCAAAAAACCCTAGACATCCAAAAACCTAACCCTAGGAGATGAAGCACCAAAAGTCATGTGGCCCCGTTTGGGTAAGTTAGTACATCAACTTCGAGGGGTCGTAACTTTTGCATACGATCTCGGTTTTAGGCGTATGATAGCTTGTTGGAAAAGTATTGTCGAGGAGATTAATTTTATGGGAAATATTGAAATAAATTCATTATTCCCCCCATTTTCCCAAGAAACATCGTTTGGGGCCTCAAAATGGCTCCAGAAGTGAAAAACTGCTAAAAATAGTAAATTACCAAAATTGCCAAAAAACTGTTTTGAGCTAGTTGGAAAAGGTGGTTGGCCACCAATATCCACCTAGATCAATCCTGCCTCCTTAGTAATAAATGGTATCCATTGTGTTGATTCCCCCCATCATATGAGGAAATTTCTGTTCAATTTGGCCCCGGGTGAGCCACTTGCCTTGGTGCAGGAGCTGCTTTGCTTTGACGACTCGATAAAGATGGATCTTTTGTTGTCTAGTTCCCTTGATATCTATGCCCAAAATATGATCACTGGATTCCTATTGTATGCAGTCGGGGTTGAGCTCTATTGGTGTTAGTTTTTCTACTACTTCTGAGGTGTCTAGTAATGGTGGGAAATAAGGGCGAAGGAGATCCACGTTGAACACTGGGTGCAGGCCAAGGAAAGGAGGAATGTTGAGCTTAAAAGAATTATACCCCATGGCCTTGGAGATGGTGTATGACCCATAAGATAGTTGTCAAAGCTTCTGATGGGTTCATGTAAGGCATTATTTCTGCAAGTGCAACCAAACTTTATCTCCCACCTGAAACTTATGTGGCACCTGATGTTTATCATGGAGATACTTGTACTTGTCATTGGACTTTTGTAGGATATATTGAACCTGTTAGTGGATGTGATGGATTTTCTCAATGAACCTGGTGGCTTTTTCAACTTCAGTTGGAGTAGGAGAGGAGTCAATTGAGGTGACTGCAAGGGGAAATGCAACATCTATGGGACCCACTGGTTGGAATCCCAACCCCACCTTAAAGGGGCTATGGTCGGTTGAGCTATGTCAGGCTCGATTATAGATATTATAGACATAGGGAAGGCTTTCATCCCATGTGCGAGGTTTCTTTGAATTATACATGTGAATAATATGCACAATCATTCGATTTAAGACTTTGATTTTCCCATCTGTCTCGGGGTAGAAGGCTGTGGATTTGGTGAGCTTGGTGTCTAGCAATGACCAGAGGTTCGACCAGAATGTACTGAGAAATCGAATGTCCTAATATGAGACAATGGTTTTTCGGATTCCAAAATGTACCCAGACTCATTCAAAAAAGAGCTTGGAAGTGGCCTCTGTTGTGATATTCTTCTTGTAGGCAACGGGAATCACCATCTTAGAAAAGTGATCAACAACCACAAAACACAGTCATTTCCCTTCTTGGTGGACCAGAGGCCTGACATGTAGTCCATTGAGATGGATTCCCATGGCCTGTGAGGAGTAGGAAGAGGTGTGTACATGCCCAGTTTCTTAGTGGTCGGTTTGGAAATAGCACAGGCAGTGCAAGACCTGATAAACTTGCTGACCTCTTGTCGAAGTTTCGACAAGTAGAAATGTTTTTGTAGCAATGCGACTATATTTTTCACACTGAAGTGTCCTGCCACGCGACTGTAGTGGGCTTCCCACCTTAGCTTCCCTCGCTCACTTGATGGAACATAGATATGGCCAAGATGAAAAAGCAACCCATACTGAAGATGTAAATTATCAACAACTGTGTTTTCACCCAACATTTGGTAGGTGGTGGAAACGTCTAGGTATATCTCATAGAGTTGGGGCCATCTAGAGGTATCATGGTCATACGATTCTAGCACCGTGGTGAGTGACGCGACTGGAGATCTGTTGAGGCAATCAACGATGTTATTGGTGCTACATGTTTTATACTTGATGTTGAGGTGGAATTGTTGCAAGTATGTGGACCACTTTTGATGGTGATCATTCTACAATTTTCCTTGTGTCTGCATGAACTGCAGGGGCTTATGATCAGTGTGGATGACTGTCTCCTTCCCAAGAATATAATGTTTCCAATGGCGGAAGGCTTACACAATGGAGTACATTTATTTTTTGTAAGTACGGTACTTACAGACAACATGTGATAGTGTCTCACTATGATAGGCCACGGGGTGGCCATGCTGAGTGAGAACATCGCCCACAACATAGTCTGAAGCATCTGTCTTGATCTCAAAAGATTTTTGTAGGTCTGGTAGTGAAAGTATTGGGGCTGAG
>ML840444.1:0-10114 GCA_009831015.1 Picea engelmannii | reverse complement strand
CTTCGAATAGGCTCATCTTCAATGATGCATGGTACCTATTATTGTAAGCGAATTCTACCAAATGCAGGTAGTCCTCCTACCTTGATGGTTTATCCATCACATATATCCTCAACATGTCTTCGATTACTCTGTTTACACTCTCTGTATGTCCATCAGACTCGGGATGATATGCTGTACTAAAGTTCAGATTCATTTTGAATCCTTTGAATAGTCCTTTCCAGAAATTCGAAGTGAATTTCAGGTCTCTATCATACACAATTGTCTTAGGAATTCCATGCAAGCCTGCAACTTCTTTTAAAAATATATCAACAACATCTGCTTCTCTATGGGTGGTTTTCAGTGGAATAAAATGGGCAGCTTTAGTAACCTTTTCCACCACCACCATGATTGAATCATGCTGCTTGCTTGTTCTGGGCAATCGTGTGATAAAATCCATTGTTACCACATCCCATTTCCACTCAGGAATAGGTAAAGGCTGCAACAACCCTGCTGGGTGTCTGTGCTCAACCTTGACCTTCTAGCATTCCATACATCTCGCAATGTATTCAGCAATTTCCTTCTTCATACCTAGCCAAAAATAATGGCTTTTGACTGCTGCCACAGTCTTCTGATATCCAGGATGTCTAGCATAAACCATGTTATGCATCTTATTTAGAATCGCCAGCTTCAACTCTTGGTCATTGGGTACATACACTCTATTTTTATACATAAGTAGACCCTCAGTTCCTAAGGTATAAGCTTCCTCAGTATGTGGTCTCTCACGTTGTTGTAGCTTTGCTACAAGTCTTTTGTACTGCAAATTAGCACTTGCAGCCTCCACAATTCTGTCTTTCAACTCAGTTCTGTACATGCTAATGGCTATAGCATGTAATTCGTGCACTTTTCTGCTGAGTGCATCAACCACCTTATTTTCTTTCCCTTTGATATGGTTGATATCAAAGTCATATTCAAATAGAAATTCCAACCATCTAATTTGACTGGCATTTAAGGTTGGCTGATCAAATAAATACTTCAGACCGTTATGGTCTCTTCTCAACTTGAATTTCTTGCTCATGAGGTAATGTCTCCATTTCCTCAAGGCATGGACAATTGATGCCAGCTCCAAATCATGGGTGGCGTAATTTTTCTCATGCTCCTTCAACTTCCAGGATTCATAGCAAACTACAAATCCTTCTTGGCTGAGAACTCCTCCCAGCCCCTCCTTACACGCATCTGTGCACACTACATAATCCTTGTCTAGATCTGCAATCTTCAGGATTGGAGCACTAGTGAGCAGTTGCTTCAGTTACTGGAAGCTTCTCTCACATTCATCAGTCCACTGAAATTTCTTCTCCTTCCTTTGCGAAGAAGTGATAGCATGCACTATCCTTGAGAATCCGGCTATGAACCTCCTATAATAGCCTGCCAGACCCATAAAAGATATAACTTCTGCCACATTTCTTGGAGCTGTCCATTCTCGAATGGCCTGTACCTTCTCAAGATCCACATCGATCCCCTCCTCTGATATGATGTGTCCCAAGTAATGGATCTTCTTTTGGTAAAATGAGCACTTGCTCATTTTTGCATACAGCTGGTATTCTCTCAACACCTGTAGCACCATTCTCAGTTGTTGTTCATGTTCTTCCTCTCTCTTGGAATACACCAAGATATCATCCAAGAAGACTATGAAAAACTGGTCCAGATAATTTCTGAACACTCCATTCATTAAACACATGAAGACAACAGGCACGTTGGACAATCCAAACGACACCACTGTAAATTCATAGTGATCGTACCTTGTTCTAAAGGTGGTCTTGCTGATGTCTTCATCTTTTATCCTCACTTGATGATATCCAGATCGAAGATCTATTTTCAAAAATACTTTTGCATCCTTTAACTGATCAAAAAAATCATCAATCCTTGGCATAGGATATTTGTTCTTGACAGTGACTTTATTCAACTGCCAAAAGTCAATGCACAACCTCATCATCCCATCTTTCTTCTTCACGAATAGGACTGGGGCTCCCCATGGTGACACACTGGGATGAATGTAGCCTTTCTTTAATATCTCTTCGAGCTGCAATTTCAACTCTTTCAGCTCTGGCGTACTCATCCTATAAGGAGCTTTCGAAACTAGAGCTGCTCTAGGCATTAGATTTATAGAAAAGTCAATGTCCCTCTTCGGAGGTAGTCCAGGCACCTCCTGAAACACATCCTCAAACTCTTTGAGTACCCTGTGGTCCTTCATATTCGAGACCACATTTTGGAATACTTCTTCCACCCGGGCTGCAAATAATTGACAGCCTTTCCGGTAACATTTCTTTAGCTACATGGATGAGATTTCTCTAACAGCCATGACTCTGGGAATTCCTTGGATTGTTACCTGATTTTCTTCTTCGTCCAGACATGTGATTCTCTTGTTACAACAATACAGAAGGACATGGTGCTGGTCCAACCAGTCCATCCCAATTAAGCAATCATATGAGCCTAAAGGTAGAATGTTCAATTCAGCCTTAGTGCTCATTCCTTTCATGTCCACCGAACAGGACCTAACCAATTCAGTGACCTTCCTCTTGGTCCCTGTGGCTAACTGCACTAACCAAGACTTCTCATGTTTTCTCTTTGTTAGATGAAAACTTTCCACCACCCTAGGATCTACATAACTATGGCTAGCCCCTAAATCAATCAAAATAACAAGTGGTCGATTGTTGATCATACCTTCCACTTCAATCATGTGCGATTGAAATTCCACTTGCTTATTGTCTAGGGCTTAGTAGATCCTCGACATTCTGTTGCTCATATCCTCCATTGTTTCATCTTGCTGAACAGTATGGACAGTTCTTGCTTTGTCTTTTCTGTGGGGGTAGTCTCTGTACCTATGATTCCCTTTACAACCCCAACACTCCATGGGTGGAGGCCTTGGCATCTGTTCACTCCCTTCAACTTTCCTGGGCTCTTTAGAAGATGAATGTCCCCAAGGACTGTTTCTGAAAAAGGAAGGCTTGCTTCCCTTCTTCCTCTGTTCTTTCTTAAACCTATTCTGGTTATCCCAAGCCTTCTGAAAGGTAGGCTTTTCTCTTTGTTGTTCGTATAGGCATTTCACCCTTCTTATGGTTTCTTCCATGGTCTTAGGATCATCTTATTGAATCTTGTCACCAATGGAAGGTGGCAGTCCACTCAGATACCTCTGAATTTTAACAACCTCATCGTTAATGAATGGGACATACTTCAACAGTTCCAGAACACTTCGTTCATACTCATCAATGGTCATACTGCCCAACTTGAGTTCAAAGAACTCCTTCATCTTTCTGTCATAGTATCTTTTAGTCAGGTATTTCTTCTCGAAATACTTCTTAAATTACTTCCAAGTGACCTCTTTCTCTCTGATGTGTTGCACCTGCACAAGTTGATCCCACCACATGCAGGATTTTCATTTCAGTTGGTACATTGCAATTCTTCCTTCTGCATGGGCAGAATAATTCTACAGTTGGAAGTATTTCTTCATGCCCAACAACCATGTCTTAGCATCTTCCTCCTTCTTATGTTCTCCATCGAATGTTGGAGGTTTAATTTTATTCATCTCTCCTTTCAATTCCTCTTTTCTAGATTTTTTATTTTTTCGAGTAGGGGACGGGCTCGAACTGTTGTGTGTCTCTCTGTCCGAATTTTTTTGGGAGTGACTGTGATGTCGACTACCACTCCTCGATATGATTCTTCTCCCATGATTTCTGTGACTCTCTGTCGTACCTATGTCTCTTCCCTTCTCAAGTTTCTTCTCTATTCTTTCCAGGCTCTTCAAGAATTTTAAGTTTAATTCCCCTTGCTAATCCTTGACTTTCATGAGATTTCGGCTATCAGCTAGGCGAGCCTGGGCATCTTTCTGCAATATTTCGATGATTTGCATCATATGTCCTTCCTTATCCATCTCATTTCCATGCCCATTAGAGTTCGATCCTTCGACTCCCAGGTTAACATCCTTTCCTTCCTGTTCATCTTCTATTTCAGGGGTAAACTGCACTTTTCCCCACTCCATACTCAACGTTGATTAACTGGGTTTCTGGCCTTCGTTGAACTCTGCACACACACTCTGTGCTATTAAATTTGAAATTTTTCAGGCCAATAAACCTTCACGAAAAATCCACAATATTTACAAGCTAGTTCAAAGAAAATAAAATACATTTTGTTTTAAATAAGTTTCTTGAACTGGAAGTATTTTGTATTTCTTCCATTTCTTTGCATTTGAGGCAATTTCCAAACAGTTCTGGCACTTGTCAGTCTTCTACAATATAACACGCAGACAACTAGAATTTTTCAAGCCTTCGTTTTCTTGACAATTCTTCATCATTCATAAACAATCCAATTTATGAAAATGTTTTCAATTTCACGAATTTTCTAAGCTCTGCTCGGCTCTGCAATTTTTGGGACTTCGGAACTTCAGAATCTCGGTCCACGAAGATCCGATAGTTATAAATTCATAACTAGAGTCACCTTTTTGCAACTCACAATCTCACGAGTTCGTGAGTCGAAGACCCTCGACTCATTTACTCTAACCGCCGATACCCGAGATGCGACATGGTATGGCTCCCTCCTCGCAAGCATCTGCTACACATGACCGTAGCCTAGGGATGAGCGCTAGCACTCTTCTCTATTCACACCTTCATGAGTTGTGGCATCCAACCCTAGCACCTCCCTTTCATGAAACCCTGAGAATCGATGTTGAATTTTCTCCTCCCGTTCTCGCTACTTCGCGACTTCGCGAGTTTCAATGTCAAGCTCCCATGCACTTATCTCATGAATCCACGAAATTGCGAATTACTTTATCCTCTGGGCCCATAGCACATCTATCACCCTTCACCACCATGGCATGTGGTACATTCATGAGGGTCCACGTCGCTTTCCACGACGTCATCGGGTCCCACCTCTCTCGCTTCTCTTTACATCCCACTGGCACGTGGTACTTCACCATGTGTTCGTGTGGTTCACCTCCCCTTTTGCGACCATAGTCATACCTCCTATCGGGGTTTCGAACTTTCCAAAGCCAAAACACAAACATCCTCAGGGTTCACGATTCCCCAAACCCCGATATGCTCTTTCTTCGATACACTCGTATGGTTGACCATTCAACGGTGCAACTCTCCATTGGCGTTTCAGACTTTCCAATGCTGAGACATATACGTCCTCAGGGTTCACGATTCTCTGATTCCCGATGCACCTTATCTTCAGCTATCCCTCCTGGCTATAGCTTCCAACCAATGTGACCATCACCCTATGACCACAACCTTACCCCTCGGGTTTTCGGGGTTTGCGATGCTAAAATGCATATGCCTACGGAATTCTCGACTCCTCGAATTCCAACTCTCTATCGTGCTGACAGCTGGTTTCCACTATGACACTGTCCTCAGCTCTGATGTGTGGAAAGTTGTCCCCCACTCATTGGGGTTTCACGTATCGCGATTCCAAAGTGCATAGACCCCACATCCACGGGATTCCCGATATCCTGATGGACCAAACGCTGAGGGATGGCTTCCTTATCGGGACTTTTCCCGATGGCGTTGATGGTTGCCATGTGTCCCCTATCTGACGCATGGTCTTGATTTCTCTGGGTTTTTACGACTTGTGATGTCTCGAGTTTCTTGTCCTCAGGAACTCCGATACGCCGACTTCCTGATGCACCAAAGTGGCGAAGGGCACTCGATCTCTGCCACATGTCTCTCTCCAACGGATGGCTCCAGATCTCCTCGGATCTTGCGCCCCTAGATACTAAGGTTTAACCTTTGGGCATATCCCAACAGATCCAATGATTGTCGGGTTTTTTGACTGAGATCTGACGGCTCAGACCGTTCCTAACCAAATCAGGATTTCGCGTATCGTGATTTTCCAATCTCCTGTGCAATATACAAAGGCTTTAAATCTTGTGCACATTTTTCCATATCTGACAGTTACAAGGGCTCGCCTTCCCTCCCGAACGAATCCTAAGGTTCTAACACCATTGGTGTAGAGACCTGTCTCCCCGTGGTCATAGACCACATCGGTTGCAGTTTCACTGCACTGCTAAACTTCCTGAGTTCTTAATAAAAACTCGTCAAGTGTCTCCTTGACACTTCGGAGCAAACCAGGGTCTGAAATTGGTCCTCCTGACTCAATTTCCCCTTGCATT
Source organism: Picea engelmannii (assembly GCA_009831015.1). Lineage (NCBI taxonomy): Eukaryota > Viridiplantae > Streptophyta > Pinopsida > Pinales > Pinaceae > Picea > Picea engelmannii. The sequence goes on along the minus strand of ML840444.1, from coordinate 3,978 downwards.
CTCAGTCCAAAGACTGCTCCACTGACCCATCTAGGCTCAGTGTCGAAACCTTCGCTTTGATATGATTTTCTAGTGTACCTTTTTCACTACCAAGGCTTTCAACCTCTCTCTAACCAATCTGTACACAGACTTTTACATAACTCATACTACAATTATATAACCACATGCATTCAAGCAAAGTAATACATTTAACTCAAAGTAAAACATATGAATTACTGCTATATTCAACAAGCATTTAGCCTTATCATAATAATTCATATACACAACAGAAAACATGATACATAAACAACTCACTCATGCAAAACATGATCAAAGCATAATTCAAATACTTATCTTTATCAATGGTGGAAACCACCAACCAAATGTAGGCCTTCCATGAACCTCCCAGCTGTAGACCACATTGCTCCTCAACTCAATAGTGGGTCACCCCCAAGTTGGGACTGAGCTCCACCCTAGGGCAAGGAATCTAGACTTAGGCTAAGGTTACAAGGAATTTAGTCACACAAAACCACCATGAAGTACGCTCTCTAGGAATCTCCCACGCTCACTGCCCACAGACCCTCATTCACCACATGCCTGTTCCACCCCAGGAGAGTGCACCTTCTCTGTCACCTGGACAGTCCTTCAGCTGCCAGTCTCCCTTACCTTGGGTTATAGAAATAGACCGGACCGGAAGTCTCCGGGCTCTATGGAAGATACAGGGTTCCTTCGAGGAGTTCTCTCCTCCCTCTGCGCACTCTCTCACCTGGAGGAGTTTCCCATAGGCCAACAAGCCTCACGCAGTCCAGTACTGTGTGGTCACAACAACCCACGGGGAAAAAAGACATGAGCTATCCAGTAGGTTTAACGATGGCGGATGGTCTCACTGATTGGCTCCACACATAGGCTCTGTGCTCAGACATAGGATGTTTCGGCCTTTCAGAATTCAACACACACATAGGCTATTCCCGAAATCAACATAGACTATTTAATTTCCCATTCCAAAATAGAGGAATACACCAGTTTCCTCAGAGCCAGATACAGGCTTCCTCGAACTGGTTTAGCGATGGAAAATGGGTCTCATGGTCACGACTTCAGGACAGAGAGGTACTGATTATTCAGAACAATCACAGGCTTTCCATCTCTCAGGGATGCATGAGGTATTCTTTGCAGAGGTCGAGTTAATCGTACTGCTCAGAGCCTGTACACACTCATGCAGTCGAGTGGAATAGAGGAGGAATCCCCCTCACGGCTCATCTTGGTCATTTTATCTGCATGCACCAGGGCTGACACTTGTCACCCTTGGAACTGCATGCGTTCCATCAGCTTGCATCCCTTTTGCATGCTTTCCCTTTCCAAAACTTAGGATAAACAGAAATGCACATGTCTCTTTTTGAAATAATATTAAAATATTATTTCCCAGGCTTAAGCCTCCTTGGCTCAACACTTAGTGCCTTTCCCACCTTACATCCCCTAGTTTCTTGCCCACTTTGTGCACGCTCAGTCCCCCTTCACTCATTCATCGTGGTCGGTCTGGACCTGATGGTGTTTATATTTTATTAAATATTCTGCATACATACAAGTACAACAACAGGCTCCTGGCCTTCAAACACTTAGGCTTCCTGGCCTAATAACCACATAAGCCTTCCAGCTTATACAAAACTTGGCTCACCATCCTATAGAACACATTTACAATTCATTGCATATATCAAGTTTATAAAGGGCTCGGCCTTGGGGACATTACAAAACTCAAAGGCAGTTAAGGTTGCAACCATAATACCTTTCTTGGCAAAGGTATTCCAACTTCTCCATGGTAACAACTTCCATAATACCTGTACATAAAATAGTAACACAAGTTAGGATGCAGTATAGCGATATTTTAAAAACAGTAGAAGTAATTACATAACTAAAAAATCAACTTATCGTGGGTATACCAAGTATCTTGTATCTTTTCCCATCGCTCGAACTACAACAAGGGAACTAGATCCATAGAGCACTTGATCCACAAAGCCAGGCTTGTTGCCAAAGACTTTCAACAGGTTCATGGTATTGACTATGATGAGGCCTTCACTCCAGTAGCGAAGATGGATTCCATACGATTGAAACTTTCTATTGCGGCAACAAAGGGATGGGAAGTCCATTAGATGGATGTGAAGAATGCATTTATTCATGGTTATCTCTCTAAGGAGATCTACATGGAGCAGTCCCAGGGATTTATGCATGACTCATCTTTGGTCTGTCGACTAAAGAAGTTACTTTATGGCCTCAAGCAGGCTCTGAGGGCATGGTATGCCAATATGGACTCCTACCTATTGTCACATAACTTTGTACGTTCTAAATTAGACCTGAATGTATACATGCTCAGGACGACTAATTCACTTCTACTTTTAGTTTTGTATGTCGATGATTTATTGATCATCGGTTGCTTGACTTCAGCGATTGCTACAGTCAAGAGGATTCTCATGTTTTTTATGAAGGACATGGGTCCGCTACACTTCTTCCTTGTACTTGAGATCAGTCAGGATGCATCAAGCATAGAAATGTATCAAGCCAAGTATGCACGAGATCTCCTTGAGAGATTTCACATGACAGATTGCAAATATGCTCCGACTCCTTTCTTATTAGGAGTCAAACTTGAGGATGTTGGGGAGAGTCCACTGGTTGACAACACACTGTACAGACAACTAGTGGGGAGATTGTTGTATCTCACACACTCCAGACCAGACCTCTCATATGCATTTGGAGCAGTTTCAAGGTTCATGCAGGAGCCGCATGAGCTACATTGGAAAGATGCAAAGCGTATCCTTCGATACATACAGTGAACCATCACGTTTGGGAATCATTATGCAGTAGACTCTACATTAGATCTCATTGGTTTTATTGATTTCGACAAGGCTGGCATTAACATTGATTGCAAGTCCACATCTGGTTACTCACTTAGTCTTGGTTCTGGGCCTATCTGTTAGTCGAGAAAGAAGCAAGCTACCCTTGCTCTATATTCAACCGAGGTAGAGTATAGAGGGGTAGTTAACATAACCATTCAGGCCATGTGGCTAAAAAAATTTCTCACTGAGTTGGGTATTCAGTTTCATCGACCGATTGTCATTTGGTGTGACAACCAGAGCACTCTAATGTTCTGTAGAGATCCAGTTCAGAGGCAGCGAACGAAGCGCATTGAGATCCACATGCACTAAATCTGGGACATAGTACATGAGCGGATCATTGACTTACAGTTATGTCCTTCAACAGAACAGACGACATCCATTTTCACCAATACCTTCACTGAGCATAAATTCCATTCTCTATGAGGTCATCTTGGACTAAAGGACAAAGTTTCCTAGCAACTCTATTTCTTCTTTTTACAGATATTGTACCTTGAGGGGGGGTTTTCCCCACAAGTTTTTGCCTCTTTCCTCATTTATTTTGAGTGTATATTTTGTACTTGGGTACCTAACATGGCCTCGTTGTCGAGACCCATTCTTTATTTTCACCATAGTGATATTCAGGGGGGGTGTTGGAGTTACTTCACACACACCTAGGATTTATTCGTCCTCAGGTATTTATTTGTTCATTATTCATAATTAGTCACTATTCAGTCTTCTTTATTTTAGGAGAGAAAATTCCACCTGGAGAATATTCTCTTTCAGTTCACACTTCAGTTTGACTATTTGTGTTCAGTTTAGATGTTGCATTGGGATCATCACCATGCAACATTGGGATCATCACCATGCTAATTCGAGCTTGCCTTTGTATCATCACCAAAGTGGCACATTAGTCTTGGTTCCTTGAGTTAACTCATCACTACTTTTTGTTTAGTCAGTTAATTGAAGACTAGTTGACTAGTTAACTCAACTAGGTGGCAATTCACTTTCGTAACTGTCTGAGAGACTAGAATAGGTGGCAATTCACTCCCGTAACTTCCTGAGAGACTAGAATAGGTGGTAGTTCACTCCCGTAACTACTGGTGTGTGTCCAGATCACTCTAGACCACTACTATGG
>ML840443.1:28872-54217 GCA_009831015.1 Picea engelmannii | reverse complement strand
TCTGAGCACCTCCCAAGGGAATCACAGGAAAAGACAAAAATAACTGTAGATTATACAAGCCCTAACTGTAATATAGAGATCTAAAAACGTTGCAAAACTATAATGCATAAATCAAAGCTGAAACATGTGTTAAAACATAAAGCATTTGCAAGCAAATGAAACAAACCTTCTCGTAGCTTTTAAATTTTCTAATGAGACCATGAGCCTTTTTAATACCCATTCCCTGCAGAGACTGAAGATAATCACAGCCACTCAAGATGCACATCTCAAGTACCATTTGCTTTGTAAAACTGGTGAAGCTCAGATCCTTGTTTCTTGCAAGCTCTGCATATTGAAATTCAACACCATTGCCATATTTGTCCATTTTGAAAATAATCTGCTTTCAAGTATGCACATTTTCAAACATGGGTCAAAAATGGAAGAGAAATCAGCCATTATTCTTCAGCTGGCAGCATAGTGCATCTACTTTAAATTAGTTTCTTGCATCACCATTTATTTATTATACAAACCACATAAGGTGTTTCTGCAATAGGCAGTATAAATGTGGTGTGCATTAGATGTACATAAAATACCTTCCTTGAACAATGAAATGAAAATACTCTCACCCTTTGACAGCCAAACGGAATCAAGTCTGAATCTTCTGTAATTACTGCTGCTACATGCTTCTTAATGGATAAATAAGCCATTTGAGCATCTGCCTCATAAGGTGCAACAATATATTCAACATTCTCCTCGCGTAAGACCTTTTTTGACAAAGAAAACATTAAAGCTGAAAAAATATGCAAATATAATCAGTCGAATTAGCAGCAAAGACACAACTATGCAATTCCAACTACAATCAAAGCAGTAACTGCTTGATGATAAGTTGCAGGATGGGATAAACACACGCATATCCAATACAAAGCACAGGTGCCTATGACAGGAAATAAATGACATCAAGGACAACCTTAGACACTATGTCTAGAATTTCAAGGCCTTTGCCTACCTGAATGAGTTGAAACGCTATTGATGGTGATATGTCTACAGCCTTTTGATAGCATTCATAAGCAGCAGCTTTATTGCCACATGACTCGTGTTCAATGGCACGCTCAAAATTTTCTTTCCTTGCCCTGCTAGGAAGCACTGACCTAATTAGTTGTGCCCTGGATGTTGTAAACCACTTTTTCATTACACAATGCATCTGCCATATGTTTCAGTTTTTAAGGTGCCATTGGAACAAGAAATTCAACAAGCTAATATTTCTTCCATAACATCTTATCAATTTCACATTCAATAACAGATATCAAATGTGTCACAACTTTAAACCATTGATAGTTCAAAATCCAATAAATATTATAGAAAGACGATGCTCTCAGAAATTCAAAGAAGTACTTTAACTGGTTTCAAATACTAAAATGCTACCTATAAGGTTTAATTTTCCAACAAGGGGACAAAAGATAAAACTCTTAGATTTCAGGTGGATAGCATTTAGGCACTCAACCAATATGAGGGGAATAACCTATGGAGCTATTTTTCTTTCCAATCCAGCATTAATTGGACCAAACAGAGTCACAATTCCATTTATAGTTCAGTTCAGAGAACTTGTGTAGAAATAAATGGACTAATCAATGTGGGTTTGAAAAATATAAGATTCTAGAGGGAAAGAAGAGATCATACAAGAGGGTTAATTTTTTATTTTCTCTCTCTCTCTCTCTCTCTGTTTTTGTGGTGGTAGGTGGGGGGTGGAGGCACTGGCATTTCTCGAAAATTAAGTGTGTTACCACATGACAATGTGCATGCAAGGACTATGCTTGTCGGAGGTCAGAAAAACAGGACTTAGACATCTTACGCGAAGCATTGGAACCTAGTTGACTCTGACAGCACGTTCCCTGTTTGATCTTGGTTCAGACATGCCAGTTTTCATCACTTGTGCCTTGATCCTGACATGGAGAGATGAGCACTTGGGTTAAGGATATGGTAACCCGTCTTGATGGTTGTGGAGGCTCAAGATTTAAATATAAGTAGGATAATGGCTTGTGATGAGGTCATGGACCCAAGGAGAGCCCTAAATAAAGATATTACGACATTTGGTAAACTCATGTGTCTAGTGCTTTGGTAAATCAATCAAAGTGGACCCTATCTTGTGCACATACCCCAAATGAAAGCTAAATAATCACTATTTGAGGTGTGCTTGCTTGGAGAGGATCAATATGGACCAATATCACTCACATACACCTCAAAACAAGACAAGTAGGCCATTCCTAGAGGAGTGTCTTTCATGGATGAGGTCCCAAGAAGACATTTAATAAATCTTTTAAAGATGGGAGTTGATTAAGTGATTATACTATTACTTTCTTGTACCTTGTCCAAGTCACCCAAGGGTTTGGGGTCTACTTGTCCATAGCTGATTTACCAGGGTTTCGTGGACTCTTTTGACTAAGTAAACAGGTTGGGCTGCAACACGTGTCCGTCCTCTTTTCTTCATTGATGTAACTTAAGACTCCAATAATAAACTGCTAGCTGTTTACTCTATCTTTGAGGTCCATCCTATTTTTTCTATTGGATCTTCCTAGGTTCTTATTGGTCAGCTCATTAACGGTTTGATAATTTGTGCAGGAAGTAGTATCCAGCATTTAATGGTAATCAGATTGATGTTGTTGGTAGGGTATATCTGTGATTGTCCTATTGATAATCTCTGTCCCACTTCAAACCTCTTTGCCACCCTAATTCCATAGCCCTAATGGTCAAAGGCACTGATCCTACTGATTTCCACCATGCTTTTATTGAAAGCCCTAAAAACATCAAGTCTGGTAAGTCTGATTTTTATCTGCAATTAAAGACAGATGAGTAGTCTTTTCTAAAGGATTTTCCCCAGTAGGACTAATGCCTTTGATGTTATTGGTAGGGTACATCTGTGATTTCCCTATTGATAATCTACATCCCAAGGGAGCGGGGAGCAGGAGTGAAAAGCACAATTTTCAAAAAGACTCTAGGAGCGAAGCGTTTCAGGAGCATTTTTTATATAATACATATTTTAATATATTTCCATGCATATATATTCAAAAAAACATACAGAATGTCAAATCAACTGCAGAAAACACGAAAACATAGATTTAACTACTGGATTAGTGATCATTAAAGCATCAACCATTTAGTACACATATAACACCAATCATCTAGTAGTTATAAATTATAACATTGTCATCAAATGATCAATCATCAACCAAAACATCAACCTTCAAGTTTCAACATATAAAATTTGTAATCAACAAATTATAACAGATAACATCAACCACAAAATGAAATAGAGCATCATCTTCATTACCAAAGAGTTGTAAGATTCAATGAACAGTTTGAAGGTAGGTTCAAACTTCAAATTTCAAACTTAAACTGTGATATAATGTTTAAAAAATAGGCCATAATAAAGACAAAGTACTAAGTAAAAAGAAAAAGAGATCTCATATCTTCTAAGCTTTCCTCTTGCCACAAGAAACTTCTAGTTTCTTTTCCCATGATCTATAAACAAGAGTAGGTGGAAGTGTTCATGGAACACAACCAGTAGTTGCATGGCCCCCACGTAACGCTAGATGTTGTGAAGATAAAGGCAAAACTCCTGCATCTGGGAACCTGCTAGTGGATGGGGGTGGCATCTTTGCTCCATGAATATGCTCACCATCGTGATCACCCAAAAATTCAACTTCCAAGAGCACTAAAGTTATGGCTCCATCGGACATCCACCAAATTAGCCTCCTCCGGATTGTTGTCCAAAGTCACATATGTTCTATCATTCTTCGCTGCATCACAATAATGCGACAACAACCTCATGTTGTAGTGCACATAAACCAAGCTTTCTGCTCGATTTACATTAAAGTTGTTCCTCTTAACGTTGTGCATGAAGCTATAGGTGTTCCAACACCTCTCTGCAGAAGAAGTGTTAACAACATGTGAAAGCACCTCACTGCCAAGAAGAACCATACATGTTCCACCATTTGATAGGACTCAACCTATCTCGAACTTGAGATGCATGCAAGTTACCAAACACTACATGCTCATTGATGTACTTGCTCAATTGGCTTCATACTTGAGCACACTCCTCTTCATCAGGAACCAACTTGTCTAATGTAAGCATATACCCATTTTGTACCTCTGGATATGCCTATCGTTTTCTCCTAACCCCACCTCCAAGTGTTGGTTGGGCCAACAAAGATGGAGAATAATATTTTGGTGTAAGGACATATGCTAGGGCATGGAGCGGAACATTAAGATTATCCCACCTTTTGACCACATGTCTATGGATATGATCATACAAGATCACATCTCTTGGGTCAACAATGTCTTTGATTTAGCCTAACATGTTGTCCATTTGCCCATACACCTCCCCAATCATCAATTGATCTGCATCTGAAAACCAAATCATATTGTAAATGGGTTTCATGAACTGCAGAATATACCTAACTTGTTGCCAAAATTAACCATCAATCACTGTGTCCTCCACCTCCTCAAATTCATGTCTCTCAGATGCGTATGTAGCCCAGTCTTTCAAATCCTACCATGAATCACTTGAGACCATACTAGCCAACACCTCTCTTACCTTCAAAAGGCACCTAAAGGTGAGGTAATAGCTAGCAAATCTAGTCTTTGCAATCTTCAGTAACTCCAACTTGGAGTGACTGCGGAAAATGAAGTGGTCCATGGTATGATTGGTAATACATTTTATCATCTTCTTCACTCTCTTGTACAAAGCACCAATCCATCTATAATCATGGTCCTTCAGTTTAATCAATGTTACATTTATCGTTATCGGGAATTTATAGCCGGGGGTCCAAAATTAAAAGTATCGGCAATATCGGGGAAATTATCGAGAAACTTTAAAAAATACAAAAATAATCATTTTTTCGAACTTTTAATCTTCTAAAGCAACATCAACATCAATCAAACACATTGTCACATAAATATGAAAATACAACTGCAATATAAGATGTATAAGATGTCAAGTGGTACATCAAACATCGATACTGAAATATGATATCTGTCCTGAATCATAATTCCTGATAGGATAATACAAAAGCACATCAAAACAAAAATAAATGTATCTCATGAGATGATCATCATGAGGCATCTAGATACTACAAGCCTACAAGGCTAATCATGATGCACTAAGATATCAATGATTCCCTCTACCCCTTTTACAGGAAAAGGTCACCACTAGCGTGTTTCCTCTTGAAGTAATAGGTGGACATGTTGAGGCTGAGCCTGAGGTGGAAGGTGCAACTCCTGGGGATGAGGTGGAAAATGGAGTGGGATGTCTTCCACCTCTTCCCTAGTTGGCATTCTTTGTGGAGGTCTGGCTACGAAAAACTCTCAATGTCATACTCCAAATTTGTCTCTCCTAGAAGTGGAAGATCCTCTAATACCTCCTCCTCCTCCAATTCATCAACATCATGCTCCAACCACTCAAGTGCCTCCTCCAAGACAAGCCTCTCGGTCTCCACCCTCCATGGACTCATGGTGTCAATCGAATCAAATGAAATGGCATCCGTGTCAATTATTTTGTTTATTTGCTTCACCCACAACCTGAGATTGTAGTAGACATAGACCATGTCATTAAGGCGATGGAAATCTGACTTGTATGAGGGCCAATTTGTAATTAGAGGATGGTGTCCCATGGGCATAAATTAAAATTAATGAACTCATAAAAAATTAAAATTTTAATTAGAACATTTCTAACCTGTTGCACTTCTTGGAGTGTATCTTTCCAAAGACACTCTAGTTGCACTCACACCCTGATGAACTACAAGTTTGACTCAGCGCCCGAATGGCAAGTTTTTGCAACTCTGGGACCCTTCATAGTTTTCCCATCAACATCTACAGCAAATAAATGGAAAGGAAATACAACAAATTATATTTCCATTGAGTAACAAGTAGATAGAAAGGAAAGACATTGAAATTTGAAAGATTGAAACAAATTTTACTGGTAGTTTACCTGGCATCCTAGTGGTCCTGTCTTGGATTGCCATATCATACCCAAATGTCCCAACACTCAACTTATATATCTCAATTCGTTTGGCAATCTCTGAGCGTTCAACAGGAGTCAACACCATCCTCTGAACACATTGGAAAAATCCATCCATAACCTCTGCATCAAACCTAAATCCACATGCATAAGAGTATGTGGGGTTGAGGTAGAGCCCTACTGCATGAATCAAACGATGGAGAGTGTTGTTCCATCACTAATCAATCACACTCGATATCTCGACTCATCTAATGAATCCCTCTTCCCCCCTGACCTCATAGTATCGATGGATAGGTTCCTTGGACCTATCCATGGCCTCATACAAGCAGCCCATTGCGGGCTTCTCATAATCAACCAAGCAAAGAACCTTTACCAAAGGTTCACTGATAGCACACAACTCTTGCTCTCCCATCCAAAAACTTTGATTGTGTCTCACAAGTTGGGGTATGGCTTGCCCATCCACTTTAGTACTATAGACACAAGCATTTCACTCATCCGAAAGAAACATCCTCTGCAACTCCAACATAGAATTGTGGAGAGACTGAAGAAAAATGAAGCTCGTCGCAAAACACGTTATAGTGGGACATGTTAGAATATAATGGATGTGCTCATTTAACCATAAACAATATCACTATTGTCACCCAACCATAGGCCGAAGCCACCCCCGAGCACCTTAACCTTGACAGAGAATCATTCCGAAAGCAAACCCTAGGCTAGATAGCCAAACAAAGGTGGTGCATCTTTCTCCAAGGATAGCACACCAAGCAAGAGTAACAAGAGCTTATCAGAGAGTCCAAACCATAACCAAGAGAGAATCCAAGACAAAACCGAAATCTGCTAGTTGCAGCAGCTGCAACAGCAGCTCTCCTCCAGACTTGCGCACAAACTGGCCAACTGCAGTGCACACAAGTGTTGCTTTTACAGTTCTGAGAATCTTGGCCAGAATGAAGACTGGCCTCCTATATTTATAGTATTTCTGGCAGACTGCCTGGGCCGACTTCTCATTCTGGGTACTAATTCTTTAGTATATATCATTTCCTTTAGCCAATTTCGTCTCTTGGAGGCAAATAACCTAATACAAGTCATTCTCTTGAGCCGACTTGTCTTCTAGGGTTATTAACCAATTAATTAGGGTTTGTTCTTGCTTCCCGAAATATTCTATTCTCGTCAGGTTTACACGTGGAGGTAAATACCTCCTGCAACTACCATAATATCAACACTCCCTCCTAGCTAGGGAGGTATTGAAGGTAATGGTCTTGAGCACAAACATACCATTCACCCGNAGAGAGAATCCAAGCCAAAACCGAAATCTGCTAGTTGCAGCAGCTGCAACAGTAGCTCTCCTCCAAACTTGCGCACAAACTAGCCAACTGCAGTGCGCACAAGTGTTGCTTTTGCAGTCTGAGAATCTTGGCCAAAATGAAGACTGGCCTCCTCTATTTATAGTATTTCTGGCAGACTGCCTAGGCCGACTTCTCATTCTGGGTACTAATTCTTTAGTATACAACATTTCCTTTAGCCAACTTCTTCTCTTGGAGGCAAATAACCTAATACAAGTCATTCTCTTGAGCCGACTTGTCTTCTAGGGTTATTAACCAATTAATTAGGGTTTGTTCTTGCTTCCCGAAATATTCTATTCTCGTCAGGTTTACACGTGGAAGTAAATACCTCCTGCAACTACCATAATATCAACACTCCCTCCTAGCTAGGGAGGTATTGAAGGTAATGGTCTTGAGCACAAACATACCATTCACCCGATAGCATCAACATTATCTCATGATTAGATTATGAGCACCATCATCACTATCAATGTCATCAACTGCATCATCTCTCGAAACCATACTCCATCTGAGTAATCAGACATGATGTTGGATAAGTCCTTTGGGTCACTTACTTGGATAAGTCATTTGGGCCATTCTTCTCACATCTGTGAGATCTGGAAGAGCATCTGCCCTCAGAAGGTCAAACATCAATGATGAGCTATCTGGACTATTCTTCTCAAGCAAGGAAGAATAATTGTCCCGATTTCTAAGCCTGGACCATTCACCTATCTAAGCCATTCCTCCAGCACTAAACAAAGTGCAACCTAGAGAGAATGAGTATGCCCTAGGGAATGTCTGTCCCTGATTGTTGAACCTCGACCATTCACCTATCTGGGCAATTCCTCTGGCACTAAACAAAGTGCAACCTAGAGAGAATGAATCTGCCCTAGGGAATGACTGTCCGAACCATTTCTTAAGGAAATGATTGTCCTGCACCAACCTCCAAAACGGACCATTCTTCGAAATTGCTCACAACTGTGAGCTTCGAAAGAATGATTGTCCAGCGAGGCGGACCAGTCTTCTTGACCACTACTGAGAGTGACCGTCAAGAAGAGAGATTGTCCTAGACCATTCCCCCACACTGGCCACAAGGGGAATCGTTGTCTATGGTACATCAACAATCCATCGAACCATTTTCATTACGAAAATGACCGTTCGATCTGGATCATTTTCTGAACTAGAAAATGCCTGTCTGTCAGAAATCTCAAACCACTTTCCGAACTGGAAAGGAACTGCTCATCCTGGACCATTTTTCGAACTGAAAAATGATTGTCCATAAGTCAATAATACATAAGTGCTCCCTCCCAACCTGGGAGTCATCTCTTCCTTTTTCAATAAGGAAGTCGTCTCCACGAGCTCCAGCTTGAGAAAGCAAACTCTTTCATCTTGGACAGAAGCTTTACCAAAATGTTTGTTTATCTGCTCATCTGTGGAGATGTATATTGGAGAACCACTTTCTCTTTCTGGACTTCATCATGGAGAATGTAATGCTTGATGTCAATGTACTTTGGTCTTTTTGGAACACTGGTTTTTTCTGAAGGCTTCATATAGCTCTAATCATTGTTGGATTCATCTTTTGTTTCCTGCTAGCTCATAACATCGTGGCAAGACTCAAACTGGAACATATCCATGTGGTACTTCTTCTGTCATCATGAGAGTTTGTCATGGATTAGCAATCCATCATCCTGGACTTCAGAGTAACCACTCTGATTTTTATCATAGAAGGTTTTCACCACGCTTCTGTTGTGCATGAGAAGCTTTGCACCAAGTTGTTTTGAGTCCATACAAAATCTTCTTTTATCTACATACAAGGATCTCTTTCTAGTACTTGAGGTTGCTCTACATACGCTCTTTGTTCAATTATTCTGGAGAACAGTCTTTACATTCATCTGATGTCAACTCCAACCCATGGATATTGCGGACGATATAATGGCTCATGTAGAGGTATGTCTTGTTTACTGGATCAAGCAATCATCATAGTCATCTCCCTCCATCTGGGAGAACCTCTAGTTCTGGATTTCGTAATGCTTACATTCATGAGTCTTCCATACACTGTTCTTCATCTCAACTTTCATTTCCTCTGCTTCATTGCTTTTAGTGATTTCAAATCAGGCTGGTAATCTTGTGATCCTCGATACAATGACTGGTTGTTCTGACTTTTCTTTCTCTCTTGGAATCTTCATGTTCTTCCTCATGTTTCTCTTTAGCTCCTGGGTCCATGGAGTTTTTTTTTTTTTTATAGATTCCATGCCCTGAAGATTCCAACTTCTTTCTTTCATCATAGGATCATGGATGTGGATGGACAACCAAGGATGCTTTAAGGATTTTTTTCGAAGAAGACTTCTTCTAAAGTCACTTTGAACACGTGTTGCTCTTCATGGTTGCTACCATGGATAGATATTTCATCATCTTTAATGGATCATATTATTTAGGATTAGCTCCCTCCTAATCCTTGCTTCATGCATTAATGCATGCTCTTCTTTTGGAAATATATAATTGACTCCCTCCATCTAGGAGAGTCCACGCTTCCGTCTGCATCCTTATTGCCTTCTGCAAAGTGTCACAAATCTTTTTCCAATTTCCTCTTGATTGTTGACTTCTTTTTGTCTTTACTTCTTCTAGGTTTCTTCAAGATTGATTATGATTTCGACTCGTCTTGCAGCTGTTACTTATGTAATAGCTTCCACATGAGTTTTTACCAGGGGTTGTTGATGTACTTCATCCTTTCATGTGTATTGCCTGACTTGTAGTCATTGTGATAGCAAGTCCTTATTTTGTTGATCTTCCATAGGTGAAGTTTCTTTTTGAACATCTTATCTTCTAAGAAATAGATATGCAAAATATGTACGAAAAACATGGTATGTATAAGAACTATGAAGAGTATTGTTACCTTGTCTTAGAAGAAGTTTGTTTTGTCCTGCTTGGCTTTCTTTGAGGGTTCCCTTTCATCGGCAACTGATGCTTCGTGTGTTTCCTCCATTTTCTTTAACTCGGGACAATGAATCTTGTAGTGACCATACTTTCAACAATTGAAGCATTGTATTCTTGACATATCTTTCTCTTGATTTGGTTTCTTCTTGGAGCCAAACTTCTTTTTATTCCTGAAATTCTTGAACTTTGCTATGAAGGCTTGATCATCGTATTTCTTTTGGGGTTTCTCTTTTGCACTGATCCTTGATTCTTCTTGTGCACAACAAGTCCAAAGTTCTTCAAATGTAGGATACTCCTTCCTTGTGTTCATGCTTGCGGAAAATGAATCCCATGTCTTGGGAAAACCATTTAGTACTATATTTACCAGTTCCTTCTCTGAGATGATCTCTTCAATAGCTTGTAGTTGATCTCTTAAATGAGAGATCCTCACAAAGTATGATGTTATGTTGTCATCATCATTCATCTTCATGTCACGGAGCTCATTCTTTAGACTCATTACTTGTCTAATGTTTCTGACTGAGAAGAGGTTTGTTAGGGCATCGTACATCTTCTTAAACGAATCAAGATGGGAGATGTAGGGTATCAAGTGGTCTTTTATAGAATCCACTATGATACTCATGGCATTGATGTCATTGTCTTTGAACTTCTCCATAACTGCAATGTTCTGTGGTTCCTTCTCTTTTCCTTCTTCAAACTCTGGTTCCACAATCTTTCCTTTCATGATATCCAACACTTTATTCTTGGCAAGGATGAGATCAATCCTTGTCTTCCATGCTCTGAAGTTAGAAGCCCCTTCTAACTTGTTTTCTGACTTCATAGAGTAAGTCATGTATGCTTTGACTTGGTCAACCCTAGATTTGACCAAAAACTCAAACTTGACGTCTTAGATTGTTGAGAGTACCAAGAGATGTGCTAGGCTAGGGCACACTAGTCTATCCAGAAATTAGGTCAATCCCTTCCCTTAAGGTGCCTCAACGAGAGGGTTAGGGCTTCGTTGTTGCAGCAAAGACTGGCTGCAACTGCAACTGCAACTAAGCAAATCCTCCCAATCTATCTTCCAGCGGTTAGATTGTCCAAAGATAGTGTGGGCCCATAACCTGTTAGAATATAATGGATGTGCTCGTTTAACCATAGACAATATCACTATCGTCACCCAACCATAGGCCGAAGCCACCCCCGAGCACCTTAACCTTGACAGAGAATCATTCCGGAAGCAAACCCTAGGCTAGATAGCCAAACAAAAGTGGCGCATCTTTCTCCAAGGATAGCGCACCAAGCAAGAGTATCAAAAGCTGATCAAAGAGCCCAAACCATAACCAAGAGAGAGTCCAAGCCAAAACCGAAATCTACTAGTTGCAGCAACTCTCCTCCAGACTTGCGCACAAACTGGCCAACTGCAGTGCGCACAAGTGTTGCTTCTACAGTTCTGAGAATCCTGGCCAGAATGAAGACTGGCCTCCTGTATTTATAGTATTTCTGGCAGATTGCCTGGGCCGACTTCTCATTCTGGGTACTAATTCTTTAGTATATAATATTTCCTTTAGCCGACTTCTTCTCTTGGAGGCTAATAACCTAATACAAGTCATTCTCTTGAGTCGACTTGTCTTCTAGGGTTATTAACCAATTAATTAAGGTTTATTCTTACTTCCCGGAATATTCTATTCTCGTCAGATTTACACGTGGAGGTAAATACCTCCCGCGGCTACCATAATATCAACAGGACGGACCAACTCCTTGTTCCCTCTGAACTGTCTCATGAGTGTAAGAACATATGTATGATTACATTTATATTTTGTAACACTCCCAGCTGACTCAACAATTTCCTTGATCCAAGGAATTTTTCCCCATGTCCTCTAACATCAAATCAATGCAATGGCCGACACAAGGAGTCCAATTTGCAATTCAACCTCATTCTATTATGGCCATCATAAAGCAGACCATACTCCCACATTGGGTCCAATGGCTTTGGCATTTTGAAATGTGTGGAGCACTGATTAAATTTGTAAACCTTTGGGACAAAATAATGGGGAAATTTGGAATCCAAATCCACAAAAAACTTGAAGAATGCTACAATTAAATCACCATAGCTACATAAGTGTTAAATCCTCCATTAACAAATGGCAAAAAGAGGTATATCTAATGGACAATGCAAACTCTATACTAAATCTTGGAAATCAAAGAAAATTAGGGCATATTTTTTTTACATACCTGGTCCAATGAATATGGTAGATTGGAGTAAATCCCCACTCCACAAATTCTTAGTTGATGGCAATAAAAACTATAGATTTCTCCTTGTTTACTTGATGGAAAATGGTCACGATGTCCTTAGAGCCTAATCCCCCTTAGCACCATTTGCAAAATGAGATAATAAAACCCAAAATCACATTTTATTGTTGAAAAAAACAAACGAAAATACAACAGGGTGATAATTTCCATCGTCTTGCAATACTTTCCCAAATTATCGCTATAATTTCTATTTTTCGAATTTATCGTGATTAATTGCAAAGATATTATCACCAAGAGTCGATTTGGCGATATTATCATGATAATTTCGATAATATCGCGATAAGTGTAACAATGATTTTAATAATATCATACATCAAAAGGTTCATTGTCTGAATCAAACATCCTAACCAAAATATGCTAGGGTACCTACCCTCAATGATTGCTCCTGCTACCTTACAATTAGCAGCATTATCAGTGATGACTTGAATGACATGGTAGGGCTCAATCTCTTGAACGGTTTTAATTAAGGCTTCTACAATATTAATACCAGTCTTGTAACAATCTAAGTAGTCATGGGTTGAAAGGAAGAACACACCACTAACATACACACCAAGAATATTTATCAATGGCCTACCTTTAACATTTTTCGAACCATCAGATACAATTCATAACCCATAATGGTTCCAAGCTTTTGTAAATTTTCCTAGAGCACCATGGATTTTGGCTCTTTCCCCGTAATACCCAAGGCTCTTGTATCCTTTAAGGGCACCATTGATGGCTTGTAACATTTAATGCCAATAGGGTGAGTGAAGAACATTGAATGGTACACCACATGCAACGAGAAACCTAAAAAAAATTGCATCCACATCATCCCTACAACCTTGGTTAAGGAAATCTAATATTATTCTATGCCCTGAATGCGAAGGAAAGAATCCACTAGCATGGGGGGATGGGGATTGACTATTGAACATTCTTTGTGAACTCCCATGTTCGACCCTTGATTTTTTGGATTTGTTTTGTGTTTCCTTCTCTTCCATCTAGTAATTGATTCTGCCATTGGCTGGCACTTGCTAACAGGTTTTGACTCCTATAGTCTTACCTTCATCCCATGGCATAATCTCACAAAGATGCTTTCTCACACGGGTATAGGAACCTATGTAAGTTTTATGACAATGGGGGCATGTAAATTTTGTGGTTCCACCCCCTTTCCCTCCCCCAAGCCTTGTCACATGCTTCCACAACGGTGTCAATATCTCTTTGGTTTTTTGCCCATCATCACTATCATTTTCATTTTCATCATCCCCTTCCATTTCTTCCTCCTCTCCGTGCTATGTGTTGTCTACTTCTATTTCTTCCTCATTATCATGGGTATTTCAATGTCCTCTAGCTCCCAACACCACCATCATAATAAAAAATGGAACCAAAAGGATATACCACATTGACATACAAATCATGCTTGTTGGATCTTGAGAATAACTTATTGCACGCAATAGAATGATGGAGGAGAAATGGGAAAGAGTAGGAAAAGAGAACATTCAAGCATTCAACATAACATCATAAAATAGTTTACAACAATGTTGTAAATCTCGTCTCGGGGAAAGGATCGACGAGGGCCCGAAATGTAACTTCTCGATGACATTGGCGAAAAATATCGGAATATCTCGAAAAATGTCGCAAGACAGGGGTCTAACTCGGAATATCTCGAAATATCTCAGGTATATCGAACAAGGATTTAACTCGAAATATCTCGGAATATCGGTGATATATCAAAGAGATTTACAACACATGGAAAAAAGATTAAGAAAAAAACAAGAATGGGCTTTAGAGCCCACCTCTTTAGCTCTCCAATGGTCGTTGAATATCACTATGGCAGCCTTCAATCTCCCTTCTAGGCTCTCACAAATGGCAGCCTTCAATCTCTCTTCCAAGCTCGCAATCTCCTTATGGTAGCCTTCAATCTTCCTTCCAAGCTCTACAATCCCTTCCAAGCTCTCCAAACTCCCTTCAATCTCCTTATAGCATCCTTCAATCCCAAAAAGAACTAGCAAGAAGCCCACTCAAAACTCTCCTAGAAAAGATGAGTGAAATGAGTGATATGTGAAATAGAATGAGAGAAAAATGGAGTGAGTGTTTTAATCCTAACAACCCCTAGCCATGCCTTTTGGGACCATTTGGAACCTTGACTTGGCTCCCAAACACAAAAAAAAATTGTTAAGCTCACCCAGTCACGTGGGAACACTAAGGGAGCGTTTTTTTGCTCCCAAGAGTGTCTCGAGAGCGTTCAACAATCACTCTAGGAGTGTCGAGGGAGCGACATTCCCTGAGCACTCCCGAAATTTTTTTGTATGGAGCACACTGCTCGAAAACGCTCCCTCTAAGAGCGGGCTTCAAGAGCGTAGTGCTTGGGAGGGTGGGATAAGAAGGGTGTCCCCCATAGCATAGCTCTATCCCACTTCAAACCTTGACTTGGCTCCCAAACACACAAAAAAAAAATGCTAAGCTTGCACAGTCGCAAGGGAGCACTGAGGGAGCGTTTTTTTGCTCCCAAGAGTGTCCCGAGAATGTTCAAGAATGACTCCAGGAGCGTTGATAGAGCAACATTCCTTGAGAACTCCCAAAATTATTTTGTAGGGAGCGCACTCCCAAAAAATGCTCCCTCTAGGAGCGGGCTTCAAGAGTGTAGTTCTTGTGGGGTCGAGCGAGGGGGGGGGGGCTCCCCCATAGCATATATCTATCCCACTTCAAACTTCTTTGCCAGTCTGACTCCGTAGACCTGATTGCCAAAGGCACTGGTCCTACTAATTTCCACCATGCTTTTTTAAAACCCTAAAACATCAAGTCTACTAAATCTGATTTTTATCTACAATTAAAGACAAATGAGTAGTCTTTTCTCAAAGATTTCCCCCTTTGAGCCGGAAATGAACCAGCCCAAAGCAAGAGAAATATTGTTGTGGTGATACTGGGCAACTTCCTGAGTTTCCCTATGCTTGTTCTTTGTTCAAGGACTTGAATATCATGAAGTGCGGGATTTTGTGGTAAAAAAGCATTAAGGTGTTTCCCAAATTTTGCGAGTGAAATCTACAAACAAGTATATTTCCTTGGAAGGTTGTTGTGGCAATAGTGGGAAACTTCCTAAGTTTCCCTATGCTTGTTCTTTGTTCAAGTACTTGAATAAAAAGTCATTAAGGTGTTTCCCAAATTTTTGCGAGTGAAATCTACAAACAAGTATGTTTCCTTGTAACAGTTTTAGAAACTTTTGTTCCTAGGCCAAACCGCCCAACCATGTGGACATAAAATCTTAAAAGATCAATTATAGCAAAGAGAAACTTAGAAAGAAGAGAGTTGGAAGAGGAGGACAAAGCAATGAGAAGTTGTGTGAAAACTAAAGATACATGGAGAACTCAAAAAGGAGTATGGATACAAAAGGAGCAATCATCCCTTCTCCCCTTGCACTAAAGGATTTCCTCCCCACATGCAATCGAAACAAGCATGTAGGAGCAACAAATTTGTTGTTGGCCATGGATAAATGAGAAAAATTTGTTGTTATCAAAACCGAACAGTATGGAAAAAATTTGACCAATCTAGACCAAAACATGCTAGTCTGAACCGATCCAAACCCTTCAATCCCTAAACCGGTGGCTGAACCTGATCAAAGCACTAAATTGACTAGTTCAAACCAGTGCACAACCAATTAAAACTAGATCACAACTGGGTCAAACAAGCAAGACCAACAACAATTCTAGAGGGGGAAAAATAAAGAAAAACCCCTCCTCCCTCCCTCCCAAATTCTAAAACAATCAAAATTTACATATTTGGTGTTTAATAGTTTGGGTTTACACTGATGTACGTGATTTAATAAATTTTGCATATTTTATCAATTTTTTAGTAGACCAATTCATAAAATGATTCTTTAGTCGATTCCAATCTGGTTTTCATCCTGATACTGTATCGATCTAGCCCTGGATCAATCTTAGTTTTGATAACTTTCCATTGATGCTTGCCATGAATTAATAAGACATAAAGGATTGGAATTAGATAGAATACAATAGCCTATGCGATGAGTTATAGGGGCCATCATGCATCAATGCAAGTTTATATGGGCACTAGAATTGTTAGAAATATGGCCACCTATCACCCTACAACCACAATTTCATATGAATGTTATATATAAAAAATAGAATGTATCTAATACAACCATCTTAGACTTTTGTTAGATATATATTATATAGGTCGTATTTAGTACTTGGGAACTTTTGTAATGTTGTTTATTATAAAGTTACATTTTAATGTAATTGTCTCACAATTTAATGTTCAATTATGTGACTTAATAAAACCATTAACTAGGTGGTAGGCTAAGTGGCACGATATAGGGAAATGGATAACAAGTTTCTGAAATAGGTATGCACTGAAAACGTGACCCCCACAATCTGAAAATGGGGAAATGTGGTATTAAAAGATAAACAAAATATAAATATCACAAAAATTAGATTTTCTTATAAATAGCACATTATCTTGAAATAAAGAATAAAATTTCTAGAAGTTTCATTCCTTTTTCTCTATTGTCATTAAAGTCAAAGTAGTGTCCAAGCATCATTATCAAAGGTTTAATAACAAGTTTAGTTGTTTGGGTGGGGCTCAATGTCCATTTCCTTAGTTGAAAAATACCTTTTGGAGACCAAAACATGGGCTTTAAGAGGCAAAACACACTCGAAATGCCACATGGTGTTTCCCCTCGCTTTTCCAAATCATGAAACTCTAGGTGAAACATTTCATCACGTTTCCAATGTGTTTGGTATGCATTTTCAAGTTTCTTAAAGTTTCAAGGGTCGAAACATATAGGGGTCAAGAGTTTCCTGCAACATAGGTGTTAGGTATTGGGGCGTTACATAGCATTCTCAACATACATCTCCCACCTCATAAGAATGACAAAATTGTTTGTTTTTTTAGTTCCGAACATGTTCTCCATTAACCATCTATTTTTGTTGTTTCCTATTTTTACTGACTTTTTAGCTTGAGCAATTCTATTTATAGAGTAGAGTTGATTCGTTGACTATTGTTTAGTTGATAATGATTTATTTGCATTTAAATAATGAGTTGTGTGATTAGCATGAATTGCCATGTGGCCACCACATGGTGGTTTCGTTTAGCATGTGTTGGCATGTGGCCACTATTAGTGATTTTAAAAAGAGCTCATGTAACCGAGTGTTCAAAAACGCCCTTAAACATTAAAGCACATCTTCTTTAGAAGGTCCCAAAGAGCACAATGTATTGTGTGTATCCAATTTGTGTATTATGCATGTGTATAGAATGAGGGTAAAGCCTCACCAATATATTGTCCTAGGGTTTACCCCTAAGACTCTTAAGTGTGGGATCACGATAACTACAATAACCACTAAAGTGGTTAATCATAAATGAGGTGGTCCTAAAGGTCCAACAAACCCCTTAATTTGGGTTTACCTTAAATATTCCCACATCCTACCTTAAACAAAACTTGGAGAATCTATGAAGGTGGCATTGTCTCGACACCACCCCTTAATGAAAGCTTCCTGCACAGAACCTCATTTGTGTAACCTATCCTATAAAAACTCAAGACATTGCATCCCCCATCATTCCCCCTTGAATATTAATGGGCTAGGAATACTAACAACCAAAATACTTGACCATGATGAAGTACCATAGAATAGTGACCTCCACAACACCTCCACTCAATCCTCTTTAGAACGTAGTGAAGCAAACCTATGTAACAAGGCTTACCACAAAGATTTCTTTGGAACTTGAACCTCCCAAACATCTCCACACACAAAGGTGGAGGAACATGAGTATATGCACAAATAGTCAAAAACTGTTTCTCAAAAGGAATTGTCAAGGATAGCCTCCAAAATCTTGGACCAAGCAATCTCGACCATAGAAGCTACAAACATAAACGCTCCCAAATCATGCAACAAGAGCATCAACCATAGCCAATTACAAAGATGTCAAAAATAGTACAAAAACTTGAAAACAAAATAAACTTAGCTCTCTTTGTTCAAAAGCCATTTTCATTTCTCGATGTGTATCGAAAAGCAATTCTTTGATCCGTCACTAATCTAAGTAATCCCTAGGCCTTCATCGTCTTCTTCTTTGACTTTTCCTCACCATCACACCATAAAACAACTTTGCCAACCTATCAAAACCATCAGTGGGTCTTCAACAACATCAAATTAGATTTATACAGCCCAACAAGCTCAACAACATTCCCCCTTAAATATAGATTGAGGGATCACAACAATGAGTAAGGTTCACATCAAAGGCCTCTAATCAAAATTGTTACGCATGCATTACATGCTCACAAGTCAACAATTCTTTGATTGTGTTGTCCTTCTCATCCACCCAAAAAAGAAGAAGATCATAATCCGTCTTCAATTTTTTATACTTGTCAATGACACCCATGTTGTGTGACTAGGGCATATGGAGTGTAAGGGCTCCCACCAAAACAATTGGTAAAAGTACCCTAGTGACTAAACCAAGGTCTGTACTTCAAACAATTTTCTCCCCCTTTAAAAACTCAATATATACCTTTATAAAGCACCCCTTTACAAAAGGTAATATGGCACATAATCTTTGCCACAAAATAATACTCCCACTTTCAATACATTTTCCAAAACTTTGTTAAGGGGAATTCTTTAGTTCAAATCTTCAACAAATATCAAAATAACCCTAAGAATATAGGGATTTTCAGCAATAGGACCCATGCAATTAAGACCCACTACTCGAGGCAGTGCTACAGGGAGAAACTCCATGTCAGTTCGAATGCCACACGCCAAGTATCCTCCAAGACCCATCTTAACTTTTTATTGACTACTACTATCTATCCACACCACAATATTACTTCTCCTTCAAGTGTATACAGCCTACGATAGTCCCACCACCATATGGTCGTGGGATTTAAATAATACAATTCGCCACGTATTTTGATTTATGTCTTTTGATTTCCCAACACTCATCTTGCCCTCTCCATCATAAGAACCATTACTATATGGGCTTCAACAAATTCTAATTTAAATCTCCATTCAACTTGCCCTCACCATTATTAGAACCATTCCTATATGGGCTTCCACAAATTCTAATTTTAATCTTCGTTTAGTTAGCTAGCACGCAAGATAGGCAAGTCTCGACTTCCTATGCATCTTTGGTTGCTCCAGCCAATGCCACAAAAACACGAGCTTCACGCCTCTCACGAACTTGCTTGACCTAGACAAGTCCAACCAAACAACAACTTCCTTCAAATTGATGTCTACAGTAAGGGGACAACTGGTGCCTCTTCTTTTCCCTTCACCGTGTTACAACTCATATACTATACTATGAGGTTCCACTTTGTGATTTTCATCACATTGATGGAGATTTGCTATCGGTTCCTTGGAGATCTTTGGCTTGGGGGAGTCTCACTTCTCATTGGTTGGATGATTGTGCTTGTTGCTTGTTGGTCTTCTCACATGTGCTTGCCTTGTTGATCATCCCTTGATTGCACTTAAGGATGGTTGTAAGCATAGTATCGCATTATGGTGTGGTTTGGTATATATGCTTATCTTGGATATGGATGATGGTTCTAGCCCCAATAGGGGTTAGATGATGGAATTAAGATGTAAATGTTTCATGATGTTGTTGACGTTTCCTAGTGACTTGATGTGTTGATGTATGATGTTGGTGTCACTAGGAGAGGGTGTTCTACATGGTCCTCTTGTGTGATGAGGAACACACTTGGTGATTGGATGGGTTAGCACTTTGCTATGTCCCCTTCTCTTATGATGCTGCTATGGTGGAATGATTCATGTTGCCTTTGTGGGATTTTTCTAGCCGATATAACTTAATGATGTAACATTTGTTAGACATCACCTAGGGGAAATGTGTTTAATGATGTTAGTACCATCATTAATGTGTTCTTTCCTAAGTTTGAGTTAGAAACAGGGGGGTGTTTATTGCATATGATTTGATGGTGATCTAACCTCTTCCTAAGTTTGGATGATGACTTTTGATGTAACAACGCCTTGGTGGTGGTGCACCTTAGGTTGGGATTTATGTTTTGTTGTTATCATGGTGGGATTTTGCTAGGGAGAACATCTTTTGTTTACATGGTACAATGCTTTATTAGAATGTACCCTTCATTGGCACACACGTTCATGGTGATTTAATCTATTGGTGACTAATTGGAGGGGGAATATGGTTATATTTAAGCATTAACCCTCATGCACACATGTTGAGTCGATTTAACTATTCAATGGTTAAATTAATCTAATTTATCTTGGTTACGGTTCATAGCTTGGGCACCCTACTTCATTGGCTTCATTTTCACACTTGAAGGGGTTAGTTGGAGGTGGTTATGGAAACTTTTTAATGGGAGGTGTTTGGCATACTTGTAGGGCCACATGTATGGCACATTATATGCATTCACTTAGTCATCTTACTCTATTTGGGCATATCCTTCAAGGGCGAACTGCTGGAGACACCTCTTGCTATTCTTGGAGGTGTATATTTATTTATTTCATGGGAGTTTTGGCATGGTCAAAACCCTCATTCACCCTTGTCTCCCTATATTTTTGTTTTGTTGGAGATTGCCCACTTATATTTTGGGGTTTGACTACTTCATCTTGCACATTCATCCATGAAGTTGGTTGCATTGGCATCCGCACGTGGATTGGTTGCATGCATCTTATGGACCATGTTACCACTCAAACTCTCGCTAGGTGAAAAAAGTCCTAACCACAAAATGCGAAAGCCTGCATATTTCAATCTTTAATAGAAATTGAGTATTGTTGTATCTCCGTGTTTCTGTCTTATTTATGTGTTTCATTTCGTTCCCTCATAAATCTGGATCATTTTGTAATGTACTTTATTATAGAATTACAATAAAGTTACATTGTAAGGTGACATGTAATAATTTAATGTTCAATTATGATCACATAAAGTCATTAATAAGTGTTAGGTGTTGGGGAGTTATATAATGTACTCAACATACATCCCCAAACTCATAATAGTCTCCAACTCATAATAATGACAATGTGATAGGACTTTCAACACTACAATAATAATCGTTCAAGTATCTTTTCTCTCTTTTTTGCCTTGTATTGTTTGTCTTTGTTTACATGAAACTCTAACAACTTTAGGGGAAACCAGTTGCCATTCTTTATACTAAGAATCTCAAGAGAGGGGATGAAGCATGTCCAACACCAAACTTTCCATGCAGTTGAAACACATGGTCAAAACCATCCAACACTCGACATCATTCTTCATGCAATTGAAACTCATAACGTCCAAGCTTACTAGTCTATGGCCACCAACTTGGTATGTTCATCTTCACTCATGTTTACAATTAATAAAGGAGATATTGTTCAGTATTCATATGGCTTAGCCCACCTATACTTGCACATTGCTTATTTATAGCAGTCACCTCTATCGTTCATCACATCACTACTCATATGATATTTATATGGTCACAAGAATGGTTCAACACTTCGATACTCGTACGTTGCCATTTCTTATTAGTGATTCATATTGCTTAGCATGTTGACTTATATGAAAGTCACTTGTGCAACTCAACCCATCCATACTAATACCATGTTAGTCATATTATTTACACAATTTTCCCTCATGTGGAGGTAAACCAATTATAATTTATGATCACCAATTCTAAAGCCAAAATTAATTCGCATGATGCATTTATGAAACCAATCCTTCCCTCTTATAAAGGAAATTAGTAAATGCAATTATATAGAGTTATTCTCTTTCAAAAGTAAAACATAAGTATAGAGATAAAGTACTTTAATAAGATGCAAAGAGAAGCTAGAATCAATGCCTATGCAAAGTCTTTTCATGGGACACCAAGATCATGGGTTCTACGACACTTTCAACTCCAATTGCAAAAGTTGTGGTCATTCAAAGTTAATGGTTAGATTACCTTACAATTTCTAGATTAGTCACAAAATGAAGAAGTGAAAAAATAAATGGGGAGTGAAGTCATGTGATGAAGATGGTAAATGAAGGCCAATTCACCTCAATATATAATAGTCAATTTTAGATGATAAGATTGACCATGGAAAACACTTAGGATGAGCCATGTTGAGTTTAATGTGGAGTTCTACTTTTATG
This sequence comes from Picea engelmannii, assembly GCA_009831015.1. Classification (NCBI taxonomy): domain Eukaryota; kingdom Viridiplantae; phylum Streptophyta; class Pinopsida; order Pinales; family Pinaceae; genus Picea; species Picea engelmannii. Next base: position 31,624 of record ML840443.1, on the reverse strand, counting down.
GGCCTGTTGTAAGCAAGCCAAGTATAGGTGGCCCACATCACTCACCTATTCAGACTGTTTTTTCATCAAAAAAAATATTTTCTGAGAATTCAGTGTATCATTTACTATGATAAGGCTCTACAAAGACTAATCATGTCATTAAGAAAAATCTTTTATTCAGGGTTATAACAACTCTCCCTCATTTGAAAGACTCATTGTCCTTGTTACCACCTGAAAATGCAAGGTCAATTTACATTTTCAAAGGCATTCTTTTCAGCAACAGTCTAGCAGGAGATGTGAACTCTTGGAGTTTGGTACAAGTCATTGGTTCGAGAATCACCTTGTCTATCATGCATGGGAGAGATAGTGATGGAGATCCATGTGATTACCTTTTCTTTCACATGTTGAAGGATGTTCACGTGTTTGGAGGTGTGTTTGTTGAGTTACATATTTTGCGGCATTTCTCACCACCAAGGTGTCATCTCACATTGTACGAGGCATAAGCTAAATATTTGGAGGTAATATCGACGCCTTGGCACATTCCACTGGGAAGATTATACACATGATGAGGAGGTATTAGACAGCTTAGTGGCATGCTTGAAGGTCAAATGCACAAGGATACAGAAGCGCTCCACATGATAAGTGTTTCTTATGTGTGATCCACCTTATCAAGACGTAGAAAGAGGGAAATCTGCTGCTGATATTTCTAGAAGGAGAAAGAATTGGAATACCCATCTTCATGAGTCTTTTCTGCCTAACATGGGGGGCTCTTGGTGGTCCAATTCCTGCTGTTTATGGCTGTTTTCACTGTTTTCTGCACTACCTACAGCAGATCTTAGGCTGTAAATGAATGCTGTACATTGTACATATACTTACAAAGGAGATTGTCGTGTCATGTATGTCCATTAGAACCATAGTCAAAGTATCTCAAGACACATGGCAATCTCACATGTGCAGCACTTGAAGGAAGGGGTTTATATGGATAAAAGTTGGACTCAGCAAGGTAGTTAGAAGACCATTCAAGACTAGCACTTGAAAGAAGAGTAATGTGGACCTTTTGGCACACTTCACAAGCATAATTACACTTGTCTAGAGAAACACCCCATATTTTGAGCATTATGCCGCACATTAAATAGAAAAGGGGCAAGAAATCTGCACTAATTGAGGAGCATTCAGTTGGAATCAGTGCCAAGTGGCACAATTAACATGGCTAAACCTTCTATTAAGAAGAAAACAACCACCTAAGGAGGAGCACTCTCCTAGAAGACCTTTAATTATATTTTGCAGCTATCTAGAAGCTCCTAGAAGAGAAGCGTTTTGCATAGGAAAAGGACATCTGTCCTTGTAGACACATTTCAGATTTCTTTAATAGATTTCTTCACCCATAATGAGGAGCACTTGGACTGAGATGATGACACATGGCAGATTTGACCTATTCAAGACATTTCAACCGATCAAAATCTTTCTTTGAGGAGCACTTTGTTCTAGGACCTCTCTAGAGAATTATTTTAATATTTTAACGGACAGGAAGTACTCTATAAAAAGCCAAGCACTTCTCATTTGAAGGTGGATTGATGTGGAGGAGAAAACCCTGATAGGCCAAGTACAAGGTTCTTTGCAGGCAAGGGAGAAATGGCTCATGACAGATTTATGCTCCCATCATCTTCTTCTTTTCTGTACGTTGAATTGATGTGCAAGGCTACCATTGTAAATCTGTTGATGTACCCCTCTTATTCAGAGATATTTCACCCATTTTGGGGGTTGTTTTTGACAAAGGAAGAAGGATTTGGTTGTGATCTATTGTTCCTATCATGCCTTAATGTAATCAGATCTGTTAATGAAGAAATTGTTGGCTGTTCATCCATCTTTGAAGGATGTCCTCTTGTTCTCTTTAGATTGATGATTGCATGGTACATTGGTCGATATTATTTGAAGCCTTGAAGGTGAATTTGTATCTTTATAAGCATTTCATTGAATTTGCACATTGAATTGATTGATGAAATCGGTATGGTTTATTGTTGATAGCCTTGCTGATTTTCTCCATTCAATTAAAGGCTTATTTGTTGTCTTGCTGCCCCGACTCCATAGCCTATAGGATATGGCACTTCTCTTCAATTCAAGCCAAATTTATAGTATAAAATCCTAAAGAAATCAACTTCACTAATCTGATTTTCAGATCTGCATTAACAGACATTAGTGATTTTATCTAAGGGAAATTCCCCTTGTGCTAGAGGAGAGTCAGCCTAAAATGAGGACAACGATCACAGAGGTGACAATGGGTGATGTCCTTAGGTTGCCATAGGGTTTGTACTTGATGATTGGACTTATCTTTGAAGTGTAGATTTTAGAGGTAACAGTCTTGATGAGGCCAAATTCCCATAGGAGTTTGTTAGGCATTAGCTAGTCTTTGAGTTGATCAAGATTTCTTTCTTCTTGTCCTTGTTCTTGGGAACTGTACTTCTTCTTAGAGCATTTGTTTTTGAAATTTAGTTCTTTGTGGCCATGGACACCAAGGCAAAATACCTTGATTTGCTTCCCTTATGTTTTTCATTCCCTGCTCAATGGTGCATCTTCTCAAATCACCTACAATTTTTTTTCTAGTCATATTGTTGCAAAGGGTGTGGCTACCCCAATTTCATCTATAAGACCTCCCAACATGATAGGATTCTACTCAAAACCTTAAAAATTGTCACCTCCCCAACGAATTCTAGCAATTCCTCTAAGTCATGGTCATTCCAGGCAGCTCTTGAAAATTCAAGTGCCCTTTCTGTTG
>ML840442.1:56514-67751 GCA_009831015.1 Picea engelmannii | reverse complement strand
TGGTGGATTTTATCCCTTGGACACTTATCTTATTACATTTTGTTAGCGTCAGAAGTCACTCCTGGATTGCTTGTAGGAGAAAATATCGACGCCCATCAATTTTTATGTCACGGTTTAATAAATGGGGTGATCAAATGGGTAAAGACTCAAGAAGATAAAACTTTGACTCAGTAGACCGGGCCTGGTGTGTATGCAGCAAGGGAGATCAAGTCTTGATCCAACTTCTGTCAGTAAATGGATTAAAGGGTGACAGAGGGAAGACTTGTGAGAAGGGAAAGAAAGATTGCCTCGGGCAACAGGCCTTCGGAAGCTTGAAGAAGAAAAAATCAGAAGCCAAGATCCTCTTGGTCCAGAGTTTCAAGGAGCTGAAGGGTGACTCGACTGGATCCTCCAATTCCAATCCATTCCAGCACTGAGAAAACACAAGAACTGTATAGAAACGTTGCGACTGTTGCAGTGATCCAACCTACATCATCCTACAACAGCACAACTCGACTAGATCCTCCAATTTCGAGTTATTCTAACACAGTAAACAAAGAGACGGAAAAAGAGGCTGACATCCATAAAGTAAGAAGTCTCAAATGCCTTATACATTAACCAGAGCGACCAGCACTACAACAAAACTTTAAAATCGGGAGCCTAGCTCAACCAACCCATTACAAAATACAAAAATTGAGCCTATATACTCAGGAGAATTAACCTAACAGAGGCTTGTTCAGTCATCCAAGGCATGGTGTCCCTTCAGCCGAATTTGGATGGATAACTTTCATCAGACGCCACCTTAACTTCACATGGCTCCTGCAAGGGAGATGGTTGCAACATTAAAGGCCAACATGGTGTGCACAGACTTTCGTTGATCAGATGAGGACCAGCCATGACCCTTTGGAGAAAATCAGCGTACAGGACCGTCTCGGGCAAACTGTTTGTCGGAACCCCCATACCTTGCATTCAATAAGTGAGTTGAGGCTTCAACTAACTTTGTTCACCTTCATTTAATTCTTTAGCGAGGACCAAGATCGAAATCAGGTTGAACTGGTCTTGGTAGATGCGGTATTTTCCTCTGTGGCAAAACCCGACTCTTTGGCACCTTCGCATAACTCCTTTCCTTTCTCAAGTGACCACGGGCTATGACCCTACATTTATTTCCACAGGCACTTTCGGTGTTCGCGAATAGGAAGGGGTTGATCCTTGCTTATCATAGTCATGATAGGCGAAACACCGAGATGGGTCAATTGGGCGCCACGCGTCCTTCTCAAATCTGACGGTCCCAAACTCACACGACGATGTTGTGGGCCTGGGTCCCAGATGCTTTCGTCACTTCGCGCATCGGGGATATGAGGGAGCCGCTTCTTGCATTTCGAAATCGCGATGGGCGAAATGGCGAAGAACCTAATCGCGCGTGCCAAGTGTCCCCTTTGGATGGACGACTGAGACTATTTCTCGATACTGCGGGCCCGACTTTGAGCGCTTTTGGTGCTTTCGGGGTTCGGGGTTTCGAGATGCAGAATGACATGAAACTCTCACCCTTCGAACTCCCGAATGTTGAAACACCGACGTGACTAGATCTCGCGCCACGCGTCCTTTGGATGGACAGATGCCATCCACTCCTACATACCCAATGGGCGCTATCCAATGCGCTAATCTCGGTGCACCTCCACTAGCTGCGATTTCCCGCCAACCGTCGATCTACTCCCTTGGATAAATCTGGACCGTCGGCAATATAATCTTGCCCGCCTACTTGTTTGGAATCTTGAAATGAGATTCTTCGCGTTGCGCTCGGGCGCTTCTCATGCAACTTGTAGACCCGAATACTCTTTTTCCGAGGACAAGAAATGTTGCTAACATTAGGCTCCATGGGGGATAGAGTCGTCCCTGTGATTCTCTAAGAACTCATTCCACAGCTTCAGTGCCTTGCTATTGGGCTATGGAGTTAGGCTCAAAACATCCCACTGCTGAAAATACAAGCTGAAAAAATAAAAGCAACAAAATAAATATACATGCTCAAAGGAGCTTATTTATATACAATCCTAAACTAATAAAACATTGTACATGGGGCTAGGTGAAAGCAGACTTCCACCATAGCCAATCAAGTAACTTCCTAAAGGGAAGCTCTTTCCTTTTGTCAGTTATCACAAACAGTTGATGTAACCGTGACAGCAGAATAGTTACACTCTTCAACTTCCCCTTACACGCTGAAGTTGAGATGGGATATGGCGGATCCAAATCATAAGGGAAATGCCACTCCATGTATTCGCTGACAGGGTCATCGAATGAGTGGCCAATTCTAGGAAATTGGCGATAGACAGCCTCTTCTGCTACACAGTTGTTCACATGCGGTTGAATATCTTTGATAAGAACAGGTGGGTGAATAACTGGAGTGGGCTCGCTGATCTCAAGTGGAAGCTGCTCACTGACTGGCTCTGGACAGGAAATATTCTGCTCCTCTGGTTCTTTCTCCTCTTCTGGTTGGCTCTCCCCTGGGTCAGATTCATATTCATCATAAATAGGGACCATGGGGTGGTTCTTCTTGATGACTGGCTCTTCAGTATATTTATAGTGATCAAATGTAGGATAATCTTGTTGCTCATCATCACTATAATATACATCAAAAAGGGGTTGTCCTTCATTGATATGACCCTCCTCCAGAACAGTGATCCCATCAAAAAAATTTTGTTTCAGGGACAGTGGGACCTGCTGCTTCTGGCTGCCCATACATAATCCTTTTCTCTTTAATCCTAGGTAAAAATATATCGTGATAAACCTCCTGGGCGAAAAGAGAAGAATCCTCTTCCACAACTAACCCCTCTTTTAAAAAGAGAGGGTCTTCGTCATCATGAGCAGAGCTGCTAGGAACATCTGCTTCAACCCGATATCTAGGTGAGTCATCTACCATGGACCACATTTGCTCTATAAACTCACAATTTCCACAAGAGGCATGTTGATCGTTATGAACATCTAAAGGAATGTAGGCATCTGATATGATATCAGATGCTTCCGTTCTAGGGATAACATAATTAATATCATTCAACACCTCCATATTTTCCTGGAAAATGCTTTCCTCCACAGTAAAAGCTTCATCATGGACCTAGTCTTCAGGGCCAGCAGAGGCTTCATGAAGCGAAGAAAACTCACAACAGTTTTCAAACAAACAATCAGTTGGATAGTAGTCTTTACAAAATGAATTGAAAGTTGTATGAAAACCTGTTAAAGAGCGGATGCTCGCAGCGGGAAGAGATCGACACCACTCAAGAGCAACTCCCTTCAATGAATACCTGAAGAGCTTAATCCGGACATCCTCATGCATGATATTGTGTCGATGAATAGCCTCATGGAAGTCCAGTAAATGCTCAGTTGGTTCCTCCCAACTTGTTGCATGAAATTCAGGGAGGAAATCTTCCCATTGGTCTCTATCAGGAAGTGCATTAGGAAACCCAAATATCTGGGAAAAGTCACAGAAAGCAAACCTTTGAGCCATAATTTTCTCCATATCGAAACAGTGGAGTCGCCAATCGATCCTCGAATCATGGAGTCGTCAGGTGAAAGATGTGCAGCTTCAAATATGCCTGGTCCTTGTTCACCATCAAAGGCAAGATCTTAACGTTGTCGTTACCCCAGGAAGCTTCTCAGGCTGAGAAATCAACTGCTAAAACCTTCTTGAGAAAGCTCCTCTGGGTCAGCTTTCAGGTGTGCCAATAGTAGCCATAGCTGAAACAGTGAAGTGAAAACAATGGAGTCACCACAGTGGAGTCACCAGGTGCACAGTAGCAATCTGAAGGGCTCTGATGTCTGATGCACCTTCAGAATCAGAGGCTCAATGTCATTCTGCCCAAGGAAAATCTTCAACTTCGTCCCCGGCAACGGCGCCAAAAATGTTGGCATCAGAAGTCACCCTTGGATTGCTTGTAGGAGCAGAGCCCGACGCCCATCAGTTTTTATGTCATGGTTTAATAAATGGGGTGATCAAATGGGTAAAGACTCAAGAAGATAAAACTTTGACTCAGTAGACCGGGCCTGGTGTGTATGCAGCAAGGGAGGTATTGAACCAACTTCTGTCAGTAAATGGATTAAAGGGTGACAGAGGGAAGACTTTTGAGAAGGGAGAGCAAGACTGCCTCAGGCAACAGGCCTTCAGAAGCTTGAAGAAGAAAAAAATAGAAGCCAAGATCCTCTTGGTCCAGAGTTTCAAGGAGCTGAAGGGTGACTCGATTGGATCCTCCAATTCCAAGCCATTCCAGCGCTGAGAAAACACAAGAACTGATTAGAAACACTGCGACTGTTGTAGTGATCCAACCTACATCATCCTACAACAGTGCAACTCGACTGGATCCTCCAATTTCGAGCTGTTCTAACACAGTAAACAAAGAGATGGAAAAAGAGGTTGACATCCATAAAGTAAGAAGTCTCAAATGCCTTATACATTAACCAGAGCGACCAGTGCTGCAACAAAACTTTACAATCGAGAGCCTAGCTCAACCATCCCCTTACAAAATACAAAAATTGAGCCTATATACTCAGGAGAATTCACCTAACAGAGGCCTGTTCAGTCATCCAAGGCATGGTGTCCCTTCAGTCGAATTTGGATGGATAACTTTCGTCAAACGCCACCTTAACTGCGCATGGCTCTTGCAGGGGAGATGGTTGCAACATTAAAGGCCAACATGGCATGCACAGACTTTCTCTGATCAGATGAGGACCAGCCATGACCCTTTGGAGAGAATCAGCATACAGGACCGTCTCGGGCAGACTGTCTGTCGGAACCCCCATACCTTGCATTCAATAAGTGAGCTGAGGCTTCAACTACCTCTGTTCACCTTCATTTAATTCTTTAGCAAGGACCAAGATCGAAATCAGGCTGAACTGGTCTTGGCGGACGTGGTATTTTCCTCTTTGGCAAAACCCGACTCTTTGGCACCTTCGCATAACTCCTTTCCTTTCTCAAGTGACCATGGGCTATGACCCTACGTTTATTTCCGCAGGCTCTTTCGGCATTCGCGAATAGGAAGGGGTTGATCCCTGCTTATCATAATCGCGATAGGAGAAACACTGAGATGGCTCAATTGGGCGCCATGCGTCCTTCTCAAATCTTACGGTCCCAAACTCACACGACGATGCTGTGGGCCTGGGTCCCGGATGCTTTCGTCACTTCGCGCATCGGGGATATGAGGGAGCCGCTCCTTGCATTTCGAAATCGCGATGGGTGAAACGGCGAAGAGCCTAATCACGCGTGCCAAGTGTCCCCTTTGGATGGACGGCTGAGACTGTTTCTCGATACTACGGGCCCGACTTTGAGCGCTTTTGACGCTTTTGGGGTTCGGGGTTTCGAGATGCAGAATGACATGAAACTCTCACCCTTCGAACTCCCGAATGCCGAAACACCGATGCGACTAGATCTCATACCACGCATCCTTTGGATGGACGGCTTCCATCCTCTCCTGCATACCCAATGGGCACTATCCAATGTGCTAATCGCGGTGCGCCTCCGCTAGCCGTGATTTCCTGCCAACCATCGATCTGCTCCCTTGGATAAATCTGGACCGTCAGCAATATAATCTTGCCCGCCTACTTGTTTGGAAGCCTGAAATGAGATTCTTCGCGTTGCGCTCGGGCGCTTCTCATGCGATTTGCAGACCCGAATACTCTTGTGCCCAGGACAAGAAATGTTGCTAACACATTTGACATTAACTAGAGTCATCCAAGGCTTCCTCACCAAATTTCTTTCTAGATCCAAGCATCTTTGTGTGGGACAAACATCTTTAGATGCATTGTTGATGAACGAGCCTCCACTAGCATTATGGCTTTCTCTTGTTGGAGAGGCTTAGGTTCTCTAGATCTTATCTAGTATAACACCATGTTGAAAGAATTTGATGGTCATACTTTTAAACATTATGGAATCATTTCCTCTTTTCCAGTTATGTTAGATAGAAATATTTTTTCAATTGAAGTTGAAGTAGTCAACACTCATTTAGACTATAATATTTTGTTAGACGATGGTACTATTGAATCATAAGGTTCATCCTCCTTGTTTGTTTTTATTATAGATATTGTACTTCAGCATTTGATTTTGTCGAACATAGTTGTTATCAATCGGGACCCTTGGGTAGTTCCTCATCCATATATGAATGGTTCATTAGATTCAAGTATGTCATTAAGTCTAGTTGATATTTCCTTGAAGCCATGACCGAGTTCAAAAGACCATAGGAAAAAGTGCATCATTGATCATTCTTTCTTCCTGAACTAGAGACTTTAGAGGTTGGCATGCACAACCTTGTTTCATGTAGAGATATCAAGTGGTACCAAATCCCCACCCTAACACATGATGTGTGTGTGGAAGGAAATTTGGTGAACCTTTCAAATGATCTACCACTTGAACTCTTTTTGAAACTTGGCCCGTTTGAAAACACATTGATTAGAGTAGATTTTTCATTCAAAATATTTAAACTTTATAGTGCTCCTTTCAAAGACTTTTGGATTGGATTATCTTTGATATCAAGTGAAATGTTAAGCCTTAACCTAATAGTGTCTAGATTTCCTTATTTAGCACACGCCACCAAATTTTCCATTCTGATCCATATGAAGACGAATGCCACATATCCTTACCATGTCTTCAATTTCATCGTCAAGGAGATGTGATAGCTCACAAGTTTTGTAAATAGCACGTTAGTGTTAGTCCTTGCATTTGGTTCGAAAGTGACTTGGTTCAAGTTAATTCTCGGGACCATGATATGTTAGGAGCATGGAAGTTTGAACCTATATGGCATGGCCCTTTCATGGTGAGTCGTATGTTTTCAATAGAGGCCTTTGATTTCACTAATTACAAATGGGATCCTTGTCCTGAGCCTTACAAAGGGCTCTACCTTAAGAAGTAATATGCATAAGTAGCAATGTTGCACGATGCTTTGTACCATATTGGTTTTTTAGTTTTTTGTTTTTATAGTTTTGTGTTACAAAGAACGAATTGTTATTAGAGGTTTATATTAGATTTATTAACTTTTTGACTAGTGTTGTTGATCATGTAGATTGACTTTGGAGATAGTTTCTATAGTATATTTTATCTATCTTCATTGAACCTTGAGGTAGTTACTTCAATTTGGCATATAGCGATAGGTTTTTCCATACATTTTGATCTTGCATTATTGATCATCATTTGTGTTGATATTATTCCTGAGATTCAATCCCATCATGTTGTGACATTATCCTCTCTTATTTGGCATGGGTTGTAACTTGTATGTTAGTGCCTACCCTTCACGGGATACTCTAGTTAGCATTCTTCTTTCCATTCGACACCCATGTTGTATTATTATTGTAGGGTCAGGAACCCATATTTAATCCCACCATGAATTAATAGTTGAGACTTCATGGTTTCTCTCTTATCTTTTTTTGGCCTTCTCCTGAAGTGGTTCCCATTAATTTTATTTCTTTACAGTTGCACTTTCTTATTGTTTCTTGCATTTTGGTACATACTGCTATGAACTCATTTTCTTCGTCATGCTTATTTCCATTGCAGTTACTTTTTGTTGGTCACTATAATTGTTATTGATTAAAACAATCAAGTGTTACATAAATTGTCAACCCAGGGATGTCTGTTTATTTCAAAGCAATCACACACTGTATATGCTCAATCTCAAAAGCAATCCAAATTTGTAGTAAAAGTTACACTAATCACACCTTTCTTTGAATAGACTGAAGTTCTACTTTGAATTACAGTAAAAGCAATCTATCTATTGCAGAGTTTAAGATTCAAAGGAAAATAATTATCAAAAGAATCCTGGATTACATTAAGAAACAACAACCTAGGAAAAAGGAACCTTTCAGCATACTGCAAAGAAGACTAACTATTCTATAACAGAGAATAGGACCCTATTCCCCAAAGCAGGAATCTTCATCACCTGTCTCTAACTATCACACTTTAATAAACTCATTCTGCAAACAAAATTACCAATCAAAATGATTAACAATTACCTAGGAATGAATTGTATGAAAACGATGTAACAATCAGTGGAAACAAAGTTTCAGCAAAACATAGTTTTAACAAGGTATGAATAAAAACAATACTAACACACTACAAAAAATAATGGGTGAATCTTGTGAAGAAGGTGGGCCCTCTCCTTCTCACAAGATTCCCCAAAAATGAAAGGAACTAAGAAGAAATGCTCAGAATGATCTTTTATTCATCTGTCCAATGTGACAAGTTACAATATCAAAAGTGAACAGGCTCCTTCTCTGTAATTCCCTTCTAGCTAAGCCTTCTGTAATCTCCCTTCTAATGTTGATTTCTCCCCTATTTAAAGAGGAGAATCCTCTTAATACAATTAAGCATAAAATTACATGTGTATATACAAATCCTATTCTTAGTCTGATCTAATCTTCTATGCTGGAATAGGATATTTTGATCTTCCATAGAAAAATGTTGTTATAGTGGTTGTAATGGTGCTGGCTTGAGGTACAGTTGTTGCGGCCGGTGTAACGGCTCCTTTAATTATCCTTTCTTGTTACTATTGTATGTGAAATATTGTTTCAGCATCGCAAATCACGGACTGTTTCAGCAACGGGATTTGTGTAATGTTTGACTATTTCAGCAACGTGGTTTTCAAGCAGCAACGATGGTTGTAATGGTGTTGGCTTGAGGTACAGCTGTTGCGGCCAGTGTAACAGCTCTTTTAATTATCTTTTCTTATTACTGTTGTATGTGAAATAATGTTTCAGCATCGCAAATCACTAATTGTTTCAGCAATGGGATTTGTGTATTGTTTGACTATTTCAGCAACGTGGTCATCAAGCAGCGACGATATATTAACTGCAGTCTTCAAACTATTTTAGCAACTATATATTTCTGATTAATGGCTAAGTATGAAAGTAATGTAAAATTACAAGTAAAACCAATTAAACATATATCAAATAGAAGAAACGTTATATACCTTTGGAAAAATAGATTAAGGTGATAATGTAGGCTTAAATATGAGTGGGAAAAGGATGTAATGATCGGAAAAAGTATGAGCAAAAAGGTACATTATAGGGTCCTAACACTTTTGACCTTAGTCATTTTCATCTATCGCCTTTGTTTTGTAAGCTTGTACCCTTGGAGAAGACACTTATGAGTGGACATCACTTTCCCAACACCTTTTTAGCATTTTTTTTTACATAAGTATGTTCCATGCACTTGGAATGTAGTTGCATGCCTTTGAGAAAAAAAAATTCCATTGTAGCATACTTTTATCTCCTTTTGCTCTTTCCAAAACATGAAAAAGACAATAAATAAATAAATATATATATATATATATATGGGGGAAGGAAATTTGATTTGTATTTGATTCAGTTTGAGTGGCAGTCATTAGTCCTTATCGCCTTTGAACATGGCACTCGTTTTCATTTTTGTATTGTAGTTGGAAAGTAGTATTGTCCTGGGAGTTGTACCATGATTTTGAGATTATACTCTTGTAATTTGTTATTCATCCAATCATTATGGATAAAGCTTCAATGCATCTTACATTGTTGCTTTATATCTTGGTCCTATTAGTGTCATTGTTTCCCAAATCATCACCATGTCATGCTATATGTTCAATGGAAGGTTTGAGCCCGAGTCAACCATTTTGAAATTTGATTGACCTTTCATGTCATCTATCCCTATGTCAGTTTGTACTTGGTGGTTTCTTTTACAAAAAAATGTTGGTTCTTGTTTCGTGTATATTGATGTGGGATGCATTAATTCTATCCTTTCAAAGGATCTATTCATATCAACGCTAAATACTTATCTAGGAATTTGGTGTGTAAATCGTAGCAACACCTTGGGGATTGTAGACATCAATGGCAAGTTCCCTCATGATTGACAGTGGGTTCACATCATTGACCCCTGATTGATTGATTCTTCAAGTGTTTGACTTCATACCATTTATTCATGCTTGTGAGATTGTGCTATGTACTTTGGGGTCCATCTTCATTATTGGTGGGTCCCCTCATGTATATTAATAATTTTTCATCAATGATCGGTAATTACATGGTTTCTAACATACAACTTGACATTAGTATATTTATTCACTTTATGTACATTTGTACAATCACAAAATTGGGACTGAAGACATTGGACTGGGGGAATCATACATTTGTGTTACCTTCCTAAGTTGCATAAAATTTTTCCACTCATTTATGAGTACTTTGAAGACCATATTGCACTCTCCTTGGTGCTAAGTTTCTTCTTGACATATAATGTGACATAGATCTACTTTGTATTTTCTCATGGCTATGATATTTTCTAACATGGATCCATTATATATTTTTCGTGGCCATGGTCTTGCATTTTATATACTACATGGATATACAATGTATTTTGTTGGTGGCCATTCTTATTAATATATCCAAGCATGGGTATTCCCACCTTGGAGATGATTTATATATGACTGGTTGATTTTTTACTAATTGTTGCTTCTTGATTCCTTGATCCACCGAACTCCTCCTTAGTCCACTCATCGACATTTGGTTTTGTAATGTGTTTCAACCATCATTTTCTCGTCTAACCTCACACAATAGGGGGCATTTGTTACACCTTTATTCAACACCATAGGATAAGGAAAATGTAGAAGACAAAAATATATTATTAGATCATGAAGATTTTAATCACATAACAATTAACTAGTATAAGGATATTGACGTTTCACATTTTCCTAGGAAGAAGGGTTGTCGGCTATGTTTTTCCTTGGAACGAGTTTTTACAGTCACGGTTCCCCAATACAAAACCCACTAGTGTCCCTTAAAGCTTCAGAAAAGTAGAAAGATCACAAGTATAGCTACAAACAACCATTTTATGAAATCCAAAAATCTCACATGAAAGCAATGCATGGCTCGTATCTTCATAGTTTTTCATTCCATACAGACTATGTTTATATCCTCAATAATATATAAGTATGAAATCCAAAGCTAATGGAAAGGAGGTATGTATGCAAGCATCCTTGTGTTGGGGATTTGTAGCAAGAATCCTTAGTCTTGAGTGTGATGTCATTATTGAATCATGGGCATAAACATTAGTGATATTTAAACCTAGGTGAGGACTATGAACCATTCATTTGGTTATCTTTCCATGTTATTGTTTTGATTCATGCTTGTTCGATGAAGGTGGACTTAGGACTAAGGAGGTGGAATTTGGGTCGTAGAGCTAGTAGTACAGTGGCAAATCTCGTGGTAATAATCATTTTGGTTACTCTCTCTCAATAAATATAGATTTGTATTCTCTCCTCCCCCCCCCCCCC